>CM050163.1:387156380-387336380 GCA_027410445.1 Discoglossus pictus
GCACCCTCACCCTAACACCTAACCCTAACACCCCTCAACCTAACACCTAACCCTAACATTCTCACACTTATCCCTAAGACCTAACACCCCTCACACTTATCCCTAACACCCCTCACCCTAACTCTAACACCCCTCACACTTATCCCTAACACCCCTTACCCTAACCCTAACACCCCTCACACTTATCCCTAACACCCCTCACCCTAACCCTAACACCCCTCACACTTATCCCTAACACCCCTTACCCTAACCCTAACACCCCTTACACTTATCCTTAACACCCCTCACCCTAACCCTATCACCCACTCACACTTATCCCTAATACCCCTCACCCTAACCCTAACACCCCTCACACTTATCCCTTACACCCCTCACCCTAACACCTAACCCTAACACCCCTCACACTTATCCATAACACCCATCAATCGTTGGGTTCGCCGGGTTCGCCGGTTCGCAAACATTTGCGGCGGTTCGCATTCGCGGTGCGCAAACCGAAAATTTTATGTTCGCAACATCACTAATTGCTGCCCTTAGACCATTAAAATCTGCCCTTTTAAAATTTAGAGTTTTTGTTGGCCCCTTAAAATTTTGTTTTTTTAATTCAATCTCAAATGAGACTGTGTTGTGATCACTGTTTCCCAAAGGTTGCCCTATTTCAACATTTGATACTATATCAATATTATTTGTGATGAGTAAATCTAAGATAGCTTCATTTCTAGTAGGCTCCTGTATAACCTGGGCCAGATAATGATCCCTGAGTGTACTCAAGAACCTTAGCTGAACTGCTGGTCTCATTTTCCAGTTTATTTCAGGGTAATTAAAATCTCCCATTATTAGATATATAGTTTAAATATAGTATATATAGTATATATTAAACATATAATTTAATATGAGTTAAAAAAAAAAAAAAAAGAATGTTACAAAGCATGTTATTGTACAAAATACTTAGTTTAGGAAACTTGACATAGTTGTCTTTTATTTATAGATAAATATCAATTCAAAGTGTTATTAAAAAACTGTTTAAACCTGTTTAAAAAAAAAACAAATAATTGTTTAAAATACAAGTTGCATGTTACAAACTTAGATGTTATGGTTTACAATATTTATTCATGAAAAAATAACACATTGTTATATTGTTATTCCATATATGACAATTAAAACAGTTCATATTTAAAAAAAAAAAAAAAAAAAATATATATATATATATATATATATATATATATATATATATATATATATATATATATATATATACCTGTTGGTGAAATACAAGTTGAAAGTTAAAAAAATTAAAAGTTTTATTCAAAATGTTCTATTTATTGGTACTTAATAAAACAAAAGGTTAAGAATGTCACAGACCAATATTGTGTGGCAAACATTTTTCAGAGAATTAAAAATTCTTTTGACCGTAATTTTTTGACGGGCAAGTCGCTAGTAGTAAATAAAAAGTACACCTGTTTTCACATTCGAACGTCTAAAGTAAATTAAAAAACCTGCTTCCAGCTCCAGAGTTCCGAGAAAAACAGTTATTACACTTCATTCTGGGAAGCTGAGCTGGGACGTGCAAATGTGCCCACAAATGCCTCGCTCTTCAATCCTAGCCATTATCAAACATGGCTTCTTTTAAGCTTATGCTTGCTGTATTACACAGCTTTAATGCAAATTCATTTGTGGTTTGGTACATTATATTTTGAATTAATATTTCAATTAATTGATATATGTTAATGAATATGTGATGGAGTCATTCACTGTTGGGGCTTGTTTAGTGTTTTATCAATTTTAACCGCTGTATTTTTGTTTTTAACTTGTACTAATAAAAAGGTATTGCATTTTTAAATTGTGGATTATTTCATAATTGGAGTTTCATATGCCTAACCATTATTTATTAGAACTCCATATCCTAGAGGAGGATCCCCTATCGATATATAAGTGTAGTTTCTTCTCAAGTTGGTTTATAGTGGTTGCCTCTTATATATTTTGCAAATTTATAGCAGTTAGCTTTGAGATTTGAATATGGCAGAGGTTAATTTGGAATCCGATTATATGTTTAGATTTAATGGAAGAGTAGAAGATGTTGAGAGAGCATTCAGCAATAAAGAAAGTGAACTCAAAACAGATAATTGGACTATAGGAATAAAACATTTGGAAGTAGTATTCAGAAAGCAATTAAATGCTTTCTGGAATAAATCACCACATGATAGATACTTGGCCAAACATCTTGTTGTGGATTTTGGCAATTAATATGGTGATATTATTAATATCAATACCCTTTATTAATATTAATGAAAAATTACATATTTTAACATATTTGTAACAGATATATATATATATATATATATATATCACGGTACATCAATTATAAAGTGATTATTATTATTACATTGTCCACATAATCAAATATAAGACATGCAATATGGTAATTATAATAAACTAGCGACTTGCCCGTCAAAAAATGACGCTCAATAAAAAGAAAGTGTTGAAATGCTGTTTGCCACACAATATGAGTGTACTGTGTGCCTCAACTATATAGACCCCTCTAACACACTAATGAACGCATGTAATAACACTATAAGTGCCATTAGGGTCATCCAGGACCCTCATGACCCAAAGTGTAAGCACTACACTATTTTAACCCAGTCACTTATGGCGGTCTATCCAGACCCTCATAAGCCTCAATTTAACTCCATCAGTCCCATAAGGGTATATTATGACCATTATGGGCCTGTTACAACCCAACATTAACCACATAAGTGCCATGATGGTCCTCAAGGACAATCATGACACTAAGTATAAACACTACACTGCACTATACCCCCCCCCAATAAAACATAAAATATCAACTAAACAGCCTCTACACTAACCTATTAACACCTACACTACCTACCTAACCCTAATAACCCCCACCACTCTAATTACAGAAATTAAAAAAACTAAAATCATCAAAATTAAAAAATGTACATTACAGAAAATAAAAAAACCTAAGTCACAAAAAATAAAAAAAGGAACATTACAGAAAAAAAAAATACATTACATCCCCTCCCCCCCCCCTTATACAGTTAAAAAAAAAATTACACACCCGAAAACGAAATACATATAATACATAAAATACAATACAATTAAATACAATACAATTAAATGCAATACAATACAATTAAATACAATACAATACACCCCTATGTAATATACATCCCCCTATGTAATATACATCCCCCTATGTAATATACATCCCACTATGTAATATACAATACTATCTATCTAATATACATCCCCCTATCTATCTATCTAATATACAACAAATACTATCTATGTACACCCACCTATCTAATATACAATAAATACTATGGGACTCATTCTATTAACGGCCGTAGGAGATGCGGGGCCGCAAGGACCGGAAGCAAGCTATTCAGCTATTCTATTCCCCTCAGGCCGGCGCCTTGCTATCCCTTGCGGACGCTCGCGCCGGAGGAAAGCCTTTGATCTAAAACGGCCGCAAGAGTTTCGGCCGCAAGAAAAGCCCGGTTGCTATTCTATTACTCCGGGAACCCTCTCTGCAAGGCTAAAGGAAAGCCGCAGCTTACTTGCAGGAAAAAGGTCCCGCTAGCACCAATTAAGCACATTATAAAGCCGAAATAAAGCCATCCTGCACTCTGAGGAGACTATAAAGTGATTGTAGGTGTTAGCAAAAATAGCACAACATTCCCCTACACTCAAATCCGTAAAAAAAAAAAAAATTTTAATTTATGTCAAAAATCCATGTAAAAAGTCCCGAGGGCTTGGAGCACCTCAGACCCGCCCACGCTGCGGCCGGAAAATAAACAGTTAATGTAAACTCGGATTTGGGCTGATGTGCAAGCTTGAGAGGGGGTTGCTATTAATCCTCATGTCCCCCAACATGATCCCTAGCATTTACAGAGCTGTACAGTGCCGTCTTGAATTTATTTTTGCGTTTTAAGTTTTCTGAGCTTACGGCCGGTGGCAAGATATATACGGCCGATAATACAATGAGGCCCTATCTATATACTATACAACCCCCTATCTATCTAATATACTGTACATGCTATCTCTATATAGCAACCCTAATTAATCTACAATAAAATAATTAAGACCACTTACCTTTGAGATGTTTCTTCAGATCACCAACCTAGAGTAAAAAAGATTAAAAAAATAATACAACACGTTTACATAAAATAACTAAACATTCTAAATATTCTAAATATTATACTCACCTTTCCAGCATGTCTCGTCCCAGCATGTCCCGTCCCAGCATGTCCCGTCCTCCATCACCTTTGCTTCTGCGGCGCTGCCCCTGTTAAAAAAAAACATAACATTAATACACATACATAAAATAAACATAATCTACATTGTACTTACCTCCCCGCGATGTCTCCGGCCTCCTGGTGTTCTGCCCCGGATGGGCCCTGGAAGCATCCGCGTGTTAAAAAAAACCCAAAAAATCGACACACATCCGCCCCGGCGGAAGTCTCCGATGCTAATGAGCTTCCTACGGAGTGTTCCAGAATAAAATTGGCAATGGTGTCTTCTGATTGGCTGAAAACGCTGTCTATCAAATTCAGCCAATGAGAAGACGCCAATTGTGAACCAATGACAAAGGGATACACCCCAAAATACCACGCTGATTGGATAACACACCTGTCAATCTTTATTTGAACCAATCGGAAGGCTTTATTGGCATCAGCCAATCACAATGGAATATACCCCCACGTACTGATTGGTGAAGACATCTGCGCCTTCCCATTGGCTGTAATATTGATAGACATTAACAATAGCCAATGAGAATGCGCAAATCCTTCACCAATCAGTACGTGGGCGTGTATTCCATTGTGATTAGCTATTGTCAGTGCAACCAATCAGAATGCGCAGATGCTCCAACCAATCACCCTGTGGGGGTGTATTCCATTGTGATTGGCTGAAGGCATCTGCGCCTTGTGATTGGTTTAAATAAAGAGTGACAGGTGCCTTATCCAATCAGAGTGGGATTTTGGGATTTTAGGGTGTATCCCGTTCTGATTGGCTCACACATTGGCGCCTCCTGATTAGGTGAATTTGATAGACAGCGTTTTCAACCAATCAGAAGGCACCATTGCCTATTTTCTTCCGGATAAGTCTCCGGGAGCCTCATTAGCGTCTGGGATGTCCGTGAGTGCGAATGTAAGTATATATTTTTTTTTTTACAGGGCATGGCAGAAGAGGAACAGGAGGAGGCCGGAGACATCGCAGGGAGGTAAGTACAATGTAGATTATGGTTATTTTATGTATGTGTATTAATGTTATGTTTTTTTTTTTTAACAGGGGCAGCGCCGGAGCAGAAGAAAAGAATAAGGACGGGACATGCCGGGAAGGTGAGTATAATATTTAGAATGTTTAGAATGTTTATTTATTTCCTGAAAATGTGTTGCACTAATTTTCTTATTTTTTTTCCCTAGGTGGCTGATCTGAATGGACACCTGCAAAGGTAAGTGGTTTTAATTATTTTATTTTAGTTTAGGATTAAATATTTTTATATATAGATAGCATTTATTGTATGTTAGCTAGGGGTATGTGTTTTAAATAGATAGCATAGCATGTATTGTATATTAGATTGTGGTATTTATTTAGATAGATTGTGTGATGTATATTAGATAAATAGGATGTATATTAGATTATGGTATTTATTTAGATAGATTGGGGTATGTATATTAGATAGATAGGATGTATATTAGATTATGGTATTTATTTAGATAGATTTGGCTATTTATATTAGATAGATAGGATGTATATTAGATTATGGTATTTATTTAGATAGATTGCGGGATGTATATTAGATAGATAGAATGTATTGTATATTAGATAGGGGTGTATTGTATGTATTTGTATTATATTGTATTATATTTTATGCATTATATTGTATTATGTATTGTATGTATTTGTATTATATGTATTTCCTTTTCAGGTGTGTAAAAAAAAAATTCTGTAATGGGGGGGTTGTAATGTTTTCTTTTTTTTCTGTAATGTTCCTTTTTTTGTGACTTAGGTTTTTTTATTTTCTGTAATGTAATTTTTGTTGTTGTGATTTCAGTTTTTTTTTAATGTAATTATAATGGTGGGGGTTATTAGGGGTAGTTAGTGTAGGTAGGTAGTGTAGGTGTTAATAGGTTAGTGTAGAGAGTGTTTAGTTGATATTTAATTTTTTTTTGGGGTGCTATAGTGCAGTGTAGTGTTTATACTTAGTGTCATGATGGTCCTTGAGGACCGTCATGGCCCTTGTGTGGTTAATGTTGGGTTGTAACAGGCCCATAATGGTCTTAATATACCCTTATGGGACTGATGGGGTTAAATATAGGCTTATGAGGGTCTGTATGGACCCCCATGAGTGACAGGGTTAATTAGCAGTTTATTGGGGTCTGTATTGACTCCCATGAGTGAGGGGGTTAATTAAGGGCCCTATGGGGGGCTGTATTGACCCTCCTGAGTGACAGGGTTAATTAATGGTTTATGGGGGTCTGTATTGACCCCCATGAGTGAGAAGGTTAACTAAGTGCTTATGGGGGTCTCTATTGACCCCCATGAGTGACAGGGTTAATTAAGGGTTTATGGGGGTCTATATTGACCCCCATGAATGACAGTGTTAATTAGGGGTTTATGGTGGTCTATATTGACCCCCATGAATGACAGTGTTAATTAGGGGTTTATGGGGGTCTGTATTGACCCCCACGAGTGAGGGGGTTAATGAACTGCTTATGGGGGTCTGTACTGACCCCCATGAGTGACACAGTTAATGAAGGGCTTATGGGGGTCTGTATTGACCCCCATGAATGACAGGGTTAATTAGGGGTTTATGGGGGTCTGTATTGACCCCATGAGTGAGGGGGTTAATTAAGTGCTTATGGGGGTCTATATTGACCCCCATGAGTGACACAGTTAATGAAGGGCTTATGGGGGTCTGTATTGACCCCTATGAGTGACAGGGTTAATGAAGAGCTTATGGGGGTCTATAATGACCCCCATGAATGCCAGTGTTAATTAGGGGTTTATGGGGGTCTGTATTGACTCCCATGAGTGAGGGGGTTAATTAAGTGCTTATGGGCGTCTGTATTGACCCCCATGAGTGACAGGGTTAACGAAGGGCTTATGGGGGTCTGTATTGACCCCCATGAGTGACAGGGTTAATGAAGGGCTTATAGGGGTCTGTATTGACCCCCATGAGTTACACAGTTAATGAAGGGCTTATGGGGGTCTGTATTGACCCCCATGAGTGACAGGGTGATAGTGTATATTTGTTTTCTTTTATAATGGGTCCTTTAAGGACCTTTACGTTCCTTTAAGGACCTGTAATGCGGGAATTTAGAATTTTCATTGCATCGGGGGTCCCCGATCGCTTGCAATCGGGACCCCCACTGCAATGGTTAATGTGGGGCTTATCTCGGATCCTGATATTTGTCATTTATAAAATTATTTTGCAAATTATATGTCGGCTTATAATTTACAAATTATATGGTATATTGTATATATCAATAAATAAATGTTGATATAGCAAACTATTTTATATTAAATTAAGAAAATATTTCCAAGATTGTAAAGAAAAAGAAATATCATTTAAAGAAATATTACATTTTATAAAGTACGAAATTCTTTTGTTTGGTTTCATCAAATGACTGGAATTCTGGATCTTGTGTTATATTGTAGAATAAGTTCTTGGCATGTAAGTATATAGATTATTTGAGCTGTGAAAGTTTCTTTGTAGAATGCATTTTTGAGTTTTCTATGTGTTTGGGATGTCCCAAATAGTAAGTATATAGTATATTATTTCTAGGAGTTTGAAAGTTTTTCGTTGGGGTGTGTCTGTCCAGTAGTCTGTGTTTGTTTAGAGGTGCGTGGATGTGTGTATGTTTCCATAGATGTTCCTCACAGATCTTCTCCCAGATCCGGTTCTACCCTCAATTATACCCACAACTTTGTTTGCTTATCAGAAATTCCAATCAGGCTATGTATTTGGCCATCAATCAGAAATCCTAATAATGCCACAAAATATTTAACTCTTAATAGGATGTATTTTTTTCTACAGAATTATTAACGTCAATTAATTTTTTAGAACACTGGAGGGTGCTCTTAAACCTTCAAATTACTACGTAGAATAAAAATAAAATAAAATAATGACCCCTTAACCCACAAACTATAAACTAGATATAGTCAGTGATAATGGTTGTCAGTTATATAAACCATGGCGAAATTATGTTCTTGGGAAAGAGACATGATGTCTAGTTAAAATATTCTTACATATGTAAATTTGGGGAGTATTCTTTTATCTTAAACCTTATTTTTCCAATTATTTTAAGAATTTCTCAGACAAAGAAACATTAAGAATCCCTTTTCAGTAAAGATTAAAAAAAAAAAAAAACATCTTTACATAGATATTTTCCACAATGGAAATGCATGTGTATATAGATATATATAAATGTATAGAGAATACAAAGTGTTCATATATTGGATATAAAAAAATAATAATAATTGATATATTATATTAGCTTATAATAACCATATAAAATATAATTTGATTTGTACAAAAGTTCTGTCAATCTTGTACCTAGAGGCCTATGTATTAAAGTGTTTCCTTCTTTTAGTTTTCATATAAATAGTTTTCAAGTGAGATGCGAAGAGGCCCTGATCCACTGTTCAGAAACGTTGTTGTCTTATCAGAGTACAAAGCATAGGTGTTATCTGAGTTAGATCGGGAAATCAAGGAATGTAATAAAGTTCTCAAACAATTTGAGACTTTAGAAGAATTTAAGAAACTGTATCATAAATTAAGAAATGATTTGGACAAAAAGGAGAATTAAATTATCCACACTAAAAGGTCTAAATTTAATTGGGACATCAATGATTTTGAAAAAGGTCAGGTATTCGATTGGTCACATGGACACAATAGACGTAGACCCAGATTAAGATTAGACTATTGTAACTCATGGCAAACAGTACCATCAGAGACTGATACATCAGGGATGGAGGAAGATAATCCAAGGTAGACCAAAAATCATTAGGTAGCACAGCGTTCAAGTGTTTTTTTAGATCAAGGCTGTATGAGATCTCAGAGAAGATGGAGTCGATATGTACAGAGTACATCCAGCAACCTGGAACTGCCATTGAGTCTCAGAAGTTGAGAGAGGTGGGGATACAGGGAAAACAAAGTTTTAGCAAGGAGAAGGAGCAGTCAAAAACCATATGGTGACGGGAGATGAATTGATCGTCAACAATCTATCATCTAGAATATTTACTGTGCCACAATTGTCTGTTTTGTAGAAAGGTCTTTACTTCTCTCCTAGTCCTTCCTTTGATTATTTCGAAGTAGTAAAGAACCTCCAGATTTTTGCAAGAAAATTATTAATAAAAAGTTTTTTTCACACAATTGACAATAATGTACAATGTACATCAAGTGATGGAGTTAATGAAGTCACGGAGGTAAATACTAACTCTGGGAATTACTCTGATAGTTTGAACCTTGCAGGAGATATTATCTCTGATACAGTATCAGAGGAATAATGGATAAAGAGATTGCAAATGTGATCACATTTTATTCCACCTCCTACAAGTTGTCATGTGGTAGACATTTTTATCAAGTAAGTTACAAAAGATTTGGAAGAATTTTCACCAATAGGAGACTATAACCTGACAAAGGTTGAGAATGATGCACTGAAATAAATACAGACATGGGAAGACATGATCATAAAGCCCTCTGATAAAGGGGGCAACATTGTGCTTTGCCCTGTAGCTATGTATTTAGAGGAGGCCCACAAACAACTAAGTGATAAAAAAAATTATAATCAGCTGAATGGGAACTCCACAGATAAATACATAGCACAATATGAAAAGATTATATCAGATGCTGAGATCAAGGGACTATTAATAACAAAATAAATTGCCTTCTTAAATGCGAAATTTCACTTGAATGCAACATACTTTATGCTTCCAAATATGCACCACCTTGCAGACCGATAATATCAAGCAATCATAGTCTTGGTGAAATAGCTTGTAAATATCTTGATATCAGGCTCAGGCCTTTTGTATTATGTCTACTCTCCTATTTGCAAGACACTATGGAGGTATTAAATCATTTGGAGGATGTTGTGGTTAGTAGCTCTACATTGTTAGCTACATGTGACATTGAATCATTGTATACTTTGATAGACCACTCCATTGGGATAGGTGCAGTAGCCTATTTTCTTCAAATGCAAACTAACATCAACATGGATAAGAACATCTTTATAATGAAACTGCTTACATTTGTATTACAACAAAATTATTTTGTCTTTGACAGCAGATTTTATTTGCAAGTTTGAGGAACAGCCATGGGTTCGGCTTGTGCTCCCACCTATACTAATATCTATCTAGGCTGGTGGGAGCATGAGCATGTAATCAATGAAAATAATTCAAAGTTCACTGACATGTTAGTCATGTGGCTTTGATACATAGATGACCTGTTTGTTATCTGGGAAGGTGACATCAGAGAATACAAAGAATTCATTGCTATTCTCAATAATAATGAGTTTAAGTTAAAACTGACCTAAGAAATTAATGATCATTGAGTTAACTTTTTGGATATTATGACAAGGAAGGGACAGGATGGTACATTGAGAACCGATGGGTACAGAAAACCGACGGCCACCAGTTCAATCCTACATAATGATAGTACACATCATCCCTCTACTAAAAAAGCTATCCCCACAAGGGAATTTTTGTTCTAAAGAAGAACCATTTAAAATTCAAGTGAAAGATCTAAGTGAGAGACTCAAAGGTAGGGGATATTCCAATACTTCTGTGAATAAGGCATTTATTTGGGCCAAATGTACACTAAGGGAACAGTTATTGTCCACAAAGGAAAGAAAGTCTATACAAGAACCTATAATGTTTATTGGAACATACAATGTACAATGAAAACAATTGACTGCTGTCTTCAACAAACATGTACACATTTTAAAATCTGATCCAATGATAAATGTGTGATTTGTTCAAAAAATAGATATGGGATGATGTAGAGCAAGGAACCTTCATGACCGTCTTGTTAACAGTCATTTTTCTCAAAGGAAACGTCGTTTTGGATCCCTACCAGATGGTACCTACCCATGTGGCCACTGCAAGCTTTATACATTTATGAATTCAGAAACAGTACTTAAGGACAGATTAGGAATGATAGTACTTTCTAAAGGTTTTTGCAGTAGTGTGGGAGTGGTTTATTATCTGGAGTGTTCATGCAGGTTGAAATATATAGGAATGACCACCAGAGAAGTCAGGAAAAGATTGGGCGAACATCTGTCCAACATCAGGAATGCCCATTCTGACGTGGAGAAACAAAATAATTTAACATTGGTGGCTAGAAACTTTTTGACATACCATAATAGTAAACCTTAGTTGAAGTGCAGACATCTGCCAAAAACACGGTTAGGTATTAGGAGAGGAGATCTGGAGTTGGAAATGTTAAAGATAGAAATAAAGTGGATCACTTTATTAAATACAGTTATTCCATGGGGATTAAATGAAAACAATAGTTTAATATGACTATGTATAAAGTATTCAGGAACATTGCAAGCCTAGGGTCTATGTTGGCAATCTAGTAACTTTGAATTTCTAAAACATTAGATGTATGTAAGAATAAAAAAATGTATTCCGATTTATATCATCTACTAGGTTGGGATATGAATAATATGGTATTATGTGATATCATTAAAATGGAACGACTACTATATATGAAGTTTTGACCCTTTTTGCAGATTAGGTTTTGAACTTTATGCTTATCAAGATATATTTGTGTTTTTTTATTACAATTATGTATTGAATCAATATTAATTCTAGATTCATTGACATTGGTGAAGTTCTGTATCTCATTAATGAGATGGGAATTGAATTAATATAACTGTAATAGGATCTATACTTTATTATTGTGGTAATACATAAATAAGTATAACTGTATATATGAGGGTATCTTATGCCTTCTTGAAAATTATTACATCTGAATTGTCTATATGACAGTATGGCTTATTAAACATATAAGTCATACAGTGTGGGGGGGGGGAGTATTTGATCCACTGACAAAGAAATGATCAGTCTGTAATTTTAATGGTAGGTGTATTTTAACAGTGAGAGACAGAATAAAAATGTATAAATTGATTTGTTGGTTAATGAGGAAAATAAATATGTGACCCCTTTTTTCTTAGTATATGGTGGAAAAAACCCTGTGGGCAATCAGAGAAGTGAGATGTTTCTTGTAGTTGGCCACCAGGTTTGCACACATCTCAGGAGGGATTTTGTCCCACTCCTCTTTGTAGATCCTCTCCGAATCATTAAGGGTTTGAGGCTGATGTTTGGCAACTCAAATATTCAGCTCCCTCCACAGATATTCTAGGGATTAAAGTCTGGATACTGGCTAGGCCACTCCAGGACCTTAATGTGCTTCTTCTTCTGCCACTCATTTGGTGCCTTGGATGTGTGTTTTGGGTGATTGTCATGCTGGAATACCCATCCACGACCCATTTTCAATGCCCAAGATTTGACGGTACATGGCCCCGTCCATTGTCCCTTTCATGCGGTGTAGTTGTCCTGTCCCCTTAGCAGAAAAACACCCCCAAAGCACAATGTTTCCACCTCCATATTTGACGGTGGGGATGGTGTTCTTGGGGTATAGGCAGCATTCCTCTTCCTCCAAACACGCTCGATTTTTCACCCAGTTCTCCTCTGAATCATTCAGATGTCCATTGGCAAACTTCACACAGTCCTGTACATGTGCTTTCTTGAGCAGGGGGACCTTGCGGGCTCTGCAGGACTTCAGTCCTTCATGGCGTATTGTGTTACCAAGTGTTTTTTTTTGGTGACTATGGTCCAAGCTGCCTTGAGATCATTAACAAGATCCTCCCATGTAGTTCTGTGCTGATTCCTCATCGTTCTCATGAACGTGAGATCGTGCATGGAACATCAGACCGAGGGAGACTGGTAGAGATGTCACGAATAGTTCGCCGGCGGACTGTTCCCGCGGCGAACTGCGAACATATGTAATGTTCGATCCGCCCCCTATACTTTATCATTGAGCAAACTTTGACCCTGCACCTCACATTCAGCAGACACATTCCAGTCAATCAGCATCATACCCTGCCTTCCAGACCCTTCTATCTCATGGACAGCAGCCATTTTGGAATCATAACTAACTTGCAGTCTGAGAGGAGGGAGAGTGTAGGTGATGCTGATTGAATAGGGAAATCAATAGCTAGGCAAGTTTATTCAGTGTCCAGTGCAGTGCTGAAGGACTCATCAGATCTCTGCTGTAAACACAGCACCCCAAAAAGCCCTTTTTAGGGCTATAACATAATTTTTTTTGTTTGTTTTTTTCTGTCTAATCTAACTTCATTTGCCTGTCTCCTTGCTAGCCCCTGCTAGCAAGTGTGTGTGTCAGGCTCGCAGCTTATACTGTGTGTGCACAGTGCAACCAATACAATCTTGTTTACTAGTTGTCTACTTTAAAAAAAAAAAAACTTTTATTTTGTAAAATTTTAGTTAATTTGCCTGACCGCCAATCTAAGTTCATTTGCCTGACCGCTAGCCAGTGTGTGTGTCAGGCTTACAAGTACTGTGCCAGAGAGCATGTTGTGTGCATGCTTGAGCTCTAAACAAAAGGCTTTTTAGGGTCTTAGTCCCTCAAATACAAGTTTTATTTTAACACTTTTCTGTTTATAAGCACTTTGTGCACAGTGTTGTTAATTTTTGGGAGTTTTTGTGGTATTTTTCTTAGTTTAATTTAAGTTTTAGTTTTCGGGAGGCAGGCTCAGCTCTTCTATCCCAAGAGAGTGAGCTGTCTCCTGGATACTTTGCCACACCCCTCCCTTAGCATTTCACCTGCACTCCTGGAGCTTTTTTACTTTGACTTTTTAAAAAAAAGTTTTTCAGGTTTTGATAAAGTTTTGTTTGTTTGGTGTTCGGTTTTATGTTTTGGGGGGAGAGAAGACAAGTAACATCTTTGTAGGCAGTGGGGGGAAAACAATTGGAAGTTTTTGTTTAAAAGGCTTTTTTTTTTTTTTTTTTTTTTTTACATCTGACACAGAGACACAGAGGGGTTAAAAAGCCTCTGTGTTCTCTGTGTTGTTGCAATTAGCAAGACCTTGCAACAGGCCATTAACCCTTCCACTGCCAAACAGCATCTCTCTCTCTCCCTTAGTTTTGTCTTTTTTGTTTCTTTTTCACACTTTTATATTTTAAAAAAAAAAAAAAGAAAACAGTAAAAATCATAAAACAAAAAATAAAAATAAATAAAACATATAAACTAAAAAAAAAAGGGGTCTAAACATGAGGGATAAGACCATTAAGAAGCCTCAGGGGTCAAAAGGGGGAATAATGGCCCCTGAAAATCCTAGCTGCAGCACTGCACAGCATAGGCCCCAGGCAGATAAGGCAGTCCCAGCTCCTGGTGGTTCTGCCAGCAGACCTACCCCTGTGGCTAATACCTGGTCACAGGTGGTTTCTGCTGGCCTCAGTAATACCACCGCTGGGGCTGAGGGGCAGATCACCAGGAAGCATGGGGTCAAATGTCAGATGTCTGGGGTCTACAGCATTGATATCTATCTGCGTGCTGCAGCTAATGTCATCAGCCCCTCTGTTATAGTAGCAGCCAGCAAAATGTACAGGAAAGCAGTTTTCTTTACCCGTACTCTGGCTGCTGCACACATTCTTATACAGAGAGGCATCACAGTGGGGGGATTATATGTCCCAATAGAACCCCTGGAAGGGTTGGGCACAAAAGTAACACTCTCTAATGTGCCCCCCTTCCTACCAGACTCCCTCCTGCGCCCTCACCTGCTAACCCTAGGGGAAGTAAAAACACCATTTATTAAAATTCCCCTGGGGTGCAGAGAGAGAGCACTTCGTCATGTGCTCTCTTTCAAGAGGCAGGTACAAATGTGCCTGCCTCAGGGCGCAGAAAACATAGAGGGGTCTTTTGGGGTTCCATTTGAGGGGGTGCTGTACAGGATTTTTTACAGCACTACGGAGGTGCAGTGCTATCATTGCAAGGGGTTGGGGCATACACGTAGGAATTGTCCTAATGTAAAGCATTATGCCCCAGCCCCAGCAAATGGCACCTCCGTCAGTACGGCACCCATCCCCGCTGAGCCCATAACAGCGGGGACCTCAAGGGTCATAGCCCCCACACAGAGCTCAGGCAAGGAGGCCGTTCCTCAAGCCACCACCACGGCCTCCAAACCCCCTTCTTCCCCAAAAAAGCCATCTGTGTCTGTGGTCTCCAGCAAGACTGCAGACACGGGGAAAAAGGGGAAGAATGTCACCGGTCCTCCCAGTGTCACAGCTGCATCTCCCAAATCCCAAACTGCCCCCACCATAATTACATCAGTTAGTGTGGGGGCACAGTGTAAGCAGAGGGATAATAAGCCCTCTGCAGGGGAGGCAGCTAGTGGCAGCTCCTCTTCCAGGAGTGACGTCCCCAGGAAGAGGAAGCATAAAACCAACAGGGAGGTTGCTGATAAGTGGGAAGTGCTCTATAGTGGAGCACCTCCCTCTAAAAGCAAAAAGAGGAACAAAACATCTCCTCCTCATCCGGTGACATTGTCTGGCCCGGTTATTAAGCTCAGCCAGCCGGTGCCAGACCACACATCTCTCTCTCCAGACCCTATAGGGGTTAATGTGGAAAAGGGTCTGGAGGAAAAGCAGGGGCAAGAGGGTCTCCCAAGTGAGGCAGGGGTAGACAAGAAAGATCAGGTTCTGCCTCTGGCCTTTGAGGGGGGTCCCAACAAAGCCCCTGCTGAATGGGTAGTCAGTGTCCCTGAGGTGCTGAGCTTCAAGGGCACCAGTCAGTCTTCTCCTCCAGTTTCACTCTCTAGTGACGTACCTCGGGCTTTGTTAGAGCCCCAGGCCGAGTCACTACTGGAGGGGGGGAATATAGGCATGACCCCCATTCAGGACCCCATGGATTTGTCTGTCAGGGGGGATGTGGCACAAGGGGAAGTGGAAATGGGGGAGGGTGATAAAACAGGTTTTCCTGTTAACATCATGGGAGAGCCTGTCTACCCTCCTCAGCCGTCCACTGACCCTAACATCGGTGCCATCCAAGCTGAGCAAGCAGCGGTGGAACTGGCAGAGGAGGCATATAAAGCCTCCAAGGCTTCCATTAAGGAAGCCATGCCAGCCACTGCTGTCCAGCCAGCTACCCCTGAATGCACTCCTGAAGCTACAGGGGTGCAGCAGCAATCCAAGGGTCCATTATTTACCTTGAAGGGTGCTAAAGGGACTCCTTCTGTATCATCTAAGAGGGGGTCCCTGAAAATAAAGCTGAGGAAACTGACTCCAGCCGGGGAGGATGGAGTAAAAGCCCTCAGCCAAGAGGAGCCCAGGGGTGACCCACTAGAAGGAACATCAGATTCTGGGTGGGTTATCCCTGTCAAGGAAATAGATCTATTCCTTGAGAGCACCCTTCATGGACAAAAGAAAAGGAAGGTGCGGCTGGCCTTGGAGAGGTGGAAGAATATGTCGTTTATTCTCCACTCTCTCCAGCAATATCTAGTGGTCAGCACTAGGGCCAAGAATTCTGGGACTGCGGAGCATCTCCGCGTCTGGAAATTCTATAAAATGTGCGTGTCCTATCAGCAGTCTCAAGGGTCTGAGGAACGCACAATTCCTGACACGCAGTAATGGCTTTGCACATCAGCACGCTAAATACCAATGGCTGTCAAGACAGTTTCCGCAGGTTCCAGGTACTCTCCTATTTATATCAGGGAGGGTACTCTGTGAGCTTCCTGCAGGAAACTCACACCACTCCAGAGGCTGAGGCCTCGTGGCAACTGGAGTGGAGAGGCAGGGTCTTCTTCAGCCACTTCACATCGGCGTCATGTGGAGTGGTGACCCTGTTCTCAGAGTCTTTTCAGCCAGAGCTGCTGCTTGTGAAAGCTGTTATCCCAGGCTGTCTAATCCACCTCCGGGTCCGAGAGCAGGGTAGCATCATTAACCTAGTTAATATATATGCCCCTGCTGGAGGGCACGAGAGAGTGAGGTTCCTCGCCAGACTGTCCCAGTTTTTGGAGACGGTAGACGCAGATGAGTGTTTGGCACTCGGGGGTGATTTCAACTGCACCCTCGACGCTCTGGACCGGAATAGTCCAGAGCCGTACCCGCCTTCTTCGTCAGCCCTGCGGGAGATCATCGCCTGCTTCTCCCTGGAGGACATCTGGCGAGAGCAGAACCCAGGGGCATCAGACGGTTTCACCTACGTCAGGGTGAGAGCCGGTCTGGTGTCCCACTCCCGGATCGACAGACTATATATATCTAGTCACTATATGTCACGAGTCGGTTCTTGTGCCATTAGGCTGGCTCCTTTCACAGACCACAACTGTGTGTCTGTGATGGTGGCGCTAATGCCAACAGTGCCACGAGCCGCCTATTGGCACTTTAACAATGCTTTGTTGAAGGACCAGGGGCTCGTGACATTGATCCGGGAGTTTTGGACGGACTGGAGGGGTTGCAAGGGAGACTTTGCCACGTTAAAACTGTGGTGGGACGTGGGCAAGTTCATTTGCGACTTCTGTGTCAGGAATATACCAAGGGTGCGAGTGGGCAGCGCGAAGCTGAGTTGGAGTCACTCCAGGGGGAGGTACTCCATCTGGAGCAGAGGCTGTTCACTTGTAGGGACCAATCCCTGCAGAGCGAGTATGTAGAGAGGAAGGGTGTCCTCTGTGACCTGGAACGACACCAGGCCAAGGGGGCATACGTGCGCAGCCGCTTAGGTTTTCTCAAAGATCTAGACCGCGGCTCGCGCCTCTTCTACTCACTGGAGAAAAAGGGGGGTAACAGTAGGCACATCACCTGTCTTCTAGATGAAGACAGTGCCCCCCTTACAGATCCGGAGAGTATCCGGGATAGAGCCATGAACTTTTATAAAGATCTTTACTCTCCGGATCCCATTTCTCCAGACGCCTGCAGGGTGCTATGGGAGGGGCTCCCCACAGTCAGTGCGGGTGTAAGAGAGCGGTTTGATATACCACTATCTTTTCAAGAGCTCTCTGAAGCCCTCCGTGCCATGTCCTGTGAGAAGTCTCCAGGACTGGACGGACTGACTGTAGAGTTTTTCCTATTTTTCTTGGAGACTCTGGGACCTGATTTTCATCTGGTCCTTGGGGAAGCCCTGGAGACCGGGGAGATGCCCCTGTCTTGTCGCAGGGCAGTACTTGCCCTGCTGCCCAAAAAGGGGGATCTCCGGCTTATTAAGAACTGGCGACCGGTCTCTCTGCTCAGCACAGACTACAAGATTGTAGCTAAAGCCATCTCGCTTAGACTTGGGTCTGTGCTGGCAGAATTGGTTCACCCTGACCAGTCCTATGCGATCCCGGGCCGGACTATCTTTGATAGTATCTTTCTGGTCCGGGATCTATTGCATTATTCTCGCAGGACTGGTCTGTCACTCGCCTTTCTCTCTTTAGATCAAGAGAAGGCGTTTGACAGGGTGGACCATGGTTACCTCATAGCCACTCTGCAAGCGTACGGCTTTGGCCCACAGTTTGTGGGCTTTATAAGAACGCTGTACGCCTCTACAGAGTGTTTACTTAAAATCAATTGGTCCCTAACAGCACCTTTGGTATTTGGACGAGGGGTGCGTCAAGGATGTCCCTTGTCTGGACAGTTATATGCACTGGCCATCGAGCCTTTCCTCTGCCTACTGAGGAAAAGGCTCACAGGGCTGGTGCTAAAAGATCCAGACATGCGGATTGTCCTTTCAGCTTATGCTGACGATGTGCTCCTCGTGGCCCAGGATCCAGTTGATCTTGAGCTGGCAAAACAGTGCCAGGAGGTATATTCAGCTGCCTCCTCCGCTCAGATCAACTGGTCCAAATGCACAGGCCTTTTAGAGGGTAATTTACAGGTAGACTCTTTGCCTCCCGCATTTCGTGACATCACGTGGGAGGCAGATGTCATTAAATATCTGGGGGTCTACCTGTCCGCTGCGGACGCTTCCGTCCCAGACAACTGGAGGGAGTTAGAGGGCAGTGTCCTCTCTCGTCTGGGACGATGGAGGGGTCTAGCAAAAATGCTTTCCCTTAGGGGGCGGACTCTAGTGGTGAATCAGCTGGTGGCTTCTCAGATCTGGCACCGGCTGATTTGTCTGAGTCCGACCCCCGAGTTTGTCACCAATATCCATAGGAATTTGTTAGATTTCCTCTGGATGGGAAGGCATTGGGTCTCTGCAGGGGTGGCAAGTCTGCCTTTGGTGGAGGGTGGACAGGGAGTAGTTTGTGTGTGCTCCCAGTTGTCCACCTTCCGCCTTCAGTACCTGCAGAGATACCTATATGCAGATCCCTCTCCGCAGTGGTGCGCACTGGCATCCAGCTTTTATCGCCAGTTGCGCAACCTGGGGTATGACCGGCAATTATTTCTGATCGGGCCCGAGGGGTTTGGGAGAGACCTCTCTGTGTTGCCGGCATACTACCAGGAAACCCTCAAGGCCTGGAGCATGGTCTCCGTGACCAGGCAGGGCGTGCCTTTGGGGGATGAAATATTCACGGAGCCCCTGCTATTTAATCCAGCAGTGGGGGCTCCAATGTTAAAGTCCCCCTGTATCATCCGCCGCCTTAGTCATGCACGGATGACCCGAGTCGGGGATCTCCTGGAATACGGGCGTTCTGATTGGGTGTCACCCCAGGAGCTTGCGCTCCGTTTGGGATATGTGACGCCCAAAGTCTCAGGGCGCTTGCTCCAGGAGATTAGGGATGCCATCTCCCCCGACTCGCGCACCTTCCTTCGCGGGGCTTTGCAGGCCGGAGTGCCACATGCACCTTTCAACACCCCTGCTCCGGCTGTTTGCATTGGACACAAGCCCCGTGTTTCCCCTCAGGCTCCTCCTGTCCCCAACCTCTCAAAGTTGACAGACATACCCTCGGCATGCTTTCGCGGCATGCCGAGGAAGAGCTTATATTCTCTCGTGCTCCATACAGTGCACTTCCTTGCCCTCGTGACCCGTCCCGATACCATCTGGAGGCGGGTCCTACCAGCTGACGAGGGCAAGAGGCCCCGGTGGAGGGAACTTTATTCTGATTTAGTTCCACGACCCACCGGGGACTTGAGTTGGAGAGTGCTCCATGGTGCACTGAGCACGGGAGAGTACTTAGCTAAATTCACGGACTCTCCCTCCACTTGTCCATTCTGTGGCAAGGGAGAGTCCGTGTATCATATTTATTTTAGTTGCGCCAGACTGCAGCCCCTCTTGTCACTCTTGAGGGGCCTCCTCCTGCAGTTCTGGCTGCATTTCTCCCCTCACATTTTTATTTTTGGGCGCCCAGTGTCCCGGGGCAATAAGGCCAGGGACCTCCTCGTCAACCTGCTCCTGGCATTAGCCAAATTGGCTATATATAAGTCCAGGAAGCAGTGTTTGATAGGGGGGGTTCCCTTGTCACCTGAGGCCATGTTCCCGGGTGCTGGTGCGCTCCCGTATCCGGGCAGAGTACCACCTGGCTTTGTCCACTGGGGGAATGGATGAGTTTGTCTCCCAGTGGGCTGTAGATGGTGTGCTCTGCTCGGTATCCCCCCATCCGGTTTCTTTTTCTCTCAACCTCCTAAAATGATTTTTATTTAGTTTACAGATCATGTTTTTCTCATAATTTTAAAATACACTGTGCCAAGTTCAACCAATCAAATCTAGTTGGGGTACCAGCAGTCTACATTTAAAAAAACAATAATTGTATTTTCTTAAATCTAAGTTCATTTGCCTGACCGCCAATCTAAGTTCATTTCCCTGACCGCTAGCCAGTGTGTGTGTCAGGCTTCCAAGTATTGTGCCAAGTTCAACCAATCCAATCTAGTGGTGTACCAGCAGACTACATTTAAAAAAACAATAATTTTATTTTATTAAATCTAAGTTCATTTGCCTGACCGCCAATCTAAGTTCATTTGCCTGACTGCTAGCCAGTGTGTGTGTCAGGCTTACAAGTACTATGCCAAGTTCAACCAATCCAATCCAGTTGGGGTACCAGCAGTATACATTTAAAAAAACAATAATTGTATTTTGTTAAATCTTAGTTCATTTGCCTGACCGCCAATCTAAGTTAATTTGCCTGACCGCTAGCCAGTGTGTGTGTCAGGCTTACAAGTATTGTGCCAAGTTCAACCAATCCAATCTAGTTGGGGTACCAGCAGTCTCCATTAAAAAAAACAATAATTTTATTTTCTTAAATCTAAGTTCATTTGCCTGACCGCCAATCTAAGTTAATTTGCCTGACCGCTAGCCAGTGTGTGTGTCAGGCTTACAAGTATTTTGCCAAGTTCAACCAATCCAATCTAGTGGTGTACCAACACTCTACATTTAAAAAAAACAACACTTTTTTTCTGTGTAATCTAATTTCATTTGCCTGCCTGCCAGCGTGTGTGTCTTAGGCTCACATCGTATACTGTGCCCACTTGCCCAGTCAGTGCCACCACTCATATCTGGTGTAACAGTCAGTAGTGTACATTTAAACAAAGAATACAATTTTGACTGTAATACATTGAATAGCAGTTACTTGTCTGCAAGCGTCTGTGTCAGGCCTACAGCGTCTACTCTGCCAACTTCTGCAAGTGCACAGTGCCACTCATATCAGTTGTCACAGTAGCTTGCACAATGAGTACCAATCTGTCAAAACCTGTAATGATGAATGTGGCCTAGAGTAGCCTGGTTCTCTTATCCTCTACAGGTTGAGACCTAATTTTTGGGTGACTCCAGACCAACACATGAGTACAAGCAGCACACAAACTCAAAGCCGCCATCCTCCTCCTGGTCCAGCATCATCAGCCACATCAACCACTGCTGTCCTCCTTGCCCCCTCTCAACCATCCGCCACTCCGTCTCTCGCCTTGAGCAGTTCCTGCTCATCTGCCCATAGTCAGGTCCCTATAAAGGACATGTTTGAGCGTAAGAAGCTAATGTCAAAATCCAGGCCTTATACACGCCCCCTGATAGGTGCTGTAACAGGTATTAAACTGATAAGAGTAGTACTTACAAACATGCCACTCCAATATGGTGGCACCTTTGATTTCACGTGCCGTGCCCCAAAATTGAGGTGATATGACCAACAAAGCATTTTTTTCCATCTCCCGGTTCCAAAAATCCAGGCCTTATACACGCCCCGTGATAGGTGCTGTAACAGGTATTAAACTAATAAGAGTAGTACTTACAAACACGCCACTCCTATCTGGTGGCAACTTTGATTGCACGCGCCGTGCCCTTAAAATTGAAGTGATATGACCAACCAAGCATCTTTTTCCATGTCCTGGTTCTAAAAATCCAGGCCTTATACACGACCCCTGATAGGTGACGTAACAAGTATTAAATTGATAAGAGTAGTACTTACAAACATGCCACTCCTATCTGGTGGCACCTTTGATTGCACGTGCCGTGCCCCAAAATTGAAGTGATATGACCAACCAAGCATCTTTTTCCATCTCCCGTGTCTAAAAATCCAGACCTTATACACGCCCCCTGATAGGTGACGTAACAAGTATTAAACTGATAAGAGTAGTACTTACAAACACGCCACTCCTATCTTGTGGCACCTTTGATTGCACGTGCCGTGCCCCAAAATTGAAGTGATATGACCAACAAAGCATCTTTTTCCATCTCCCGGTTCTAAAAATCCAGGCCTTATACACACCCCCTGATAGGTGACGTAACAAGTATTAAACTGATAAGAGTAGTACTTACAAACACGCCACTCCTATCTTGTGGCCCCTTTGATTGCACGTACCGTGCCCCAAAATTGAAGTTATACGACCAACCAAGCATCTTTTTCCATCTCCCGGTTCTAAAAATCCAGGCCTTATACACGCCTCCTGATAGGTGCTGTAACAGGTATTAAACTGATAAGAGTAGTACTTACAAACATGCCACTCCAATATGGTGGCACCTTTGATTTCACGTGCCGTGCCCCAAAATTGAGGTGATATGACCAACAAAGCATTTTTTTCCATCTCCCGGTTCCAAAAATCCAGGCCTTATACACGCCCCGTGATAGGTGCTGTAACAGGTATTAAACTTATAAGAGTAGTACTACTTAACACATCTTATAATAATGCAGAGAGAGGCAACACAGTGAGAGGAGTCTAAAGAAGAGGAGTCAGAGGAGGAAGGTGGCTTTGAGGAGGTGGAAGACCAAACACAGCAGGCGTCCCAGGGGGCTTGTTGTCACCTTTCGGGGACCCTTGGTGGCTGGGTGGAGGAAGAGAACTTCAATGACATCAGTGAGGACAAGGAACGGGACATGGCTAGCTTGGTATCCAAGCTTGTGCAAATGGGGAGTTTGCGGTTGTGCAAAGGGACTGTTTGCGGTTGTTTGCGGTGCGTTAAACGGGAGTTTGGTCTGTCACTGTGAAGCGGACCTAACCCTTACACTACCTGATCGATACAACATCATACCTGATGTTTTAAAGCATGTTATTCCAAACAATTTAGGAATGTTAGGTAATTTATGCCTTTCATGGCTTAAAACCAGACTCTGCATCAACTATGTAATTTTCCATGGGAGTTTTGCCATGGATCCCGCTTCGGCATGCCACAGTCCAGGTGTTAGTCCTGTTGAAACAACTTTCCCATCACTATTGTGGCCATAAAGAGTCCCTGTGGGTTTTAAAATCCGCCTGCCCATTGAAGTCTATGGCGGTTCGCCGGTTCGCAAACATTTGTGGCGGTTCGCGTTCGCGGTTCGCGAACCGAAAATTTTGTGTTTGCTACATCACTAGAGACTGGCAGTTATTTTATGTTTCTTCCATTTGTGAATAATCACACCAACTGTTGTCACCTTCTCACCAAGCTGCTTGGTGATGTCCTGTAGCCCAATCCAGCCTTGTGTAAGTCTACAATCTTGTATCTGACATTCTTGGACAGCCCTTTGGTCTTGGCCATAGTGGAGAGTTTGAAATATGATTGATTGATTGCTTTTGTGGACATGCATGCACCAACACCAGCACCTCCGAAAACAGGGCGCGCGGCAATATCTCTCCCTGGAGAATTTCAGTACTCAACCCTTGACAATTCCATGATGGCACCCCGACTTCTGTGAGCATCCTACACAGCAGAGGCAGTTGCATGGGTGGCACAATCATGGTACATTATAATAAACTAACGACTTGCTCGAAGGGGCAGTAAAATTGTAAGGCAAGCAATGCTGTTTGCCACAGATATTAATTTTTTTGGTGGTCTGAGATCCTTCAACGATCATTGCAAGCTGAGCGCCTTTGGTGCCTCTTTTGTGAGGCGCTTTTGAGGTCATAGTAATGTTGCGCTTATTAAAAAAGGCTGTCCCCTGGTGTAGTTTGTGTGCTATAAGCAGCATTGGCTCTCGTTGTGAGGCGAGCAGTGAATGGCTTTTGTGTTTATTGAGATAGTGTTTTTTTTTTGTGTATATGTATTTTTGCATGCTATTTTTGCATTGCTGTGGGTAAGCTTTTTATGTAACTTTTGTGTGAATTTATAGTTTTTTTAATGTTTTCCGCTGCACGCTATTCGACTGTTAAGGTCTTAGTTTTCGAGTTCGTAATGGGTTGTGTTATCAGTCCCACAGCTTGTATTCTTTTGTGTAAGTCCGTATTTATTCATTGCATGTTAGATCTATTTTGTCAAAGTCCCACTTGTGTGGGTGTTTGTAACCGCTTGTGAGGCGGCGTACAGCCTCCACCTCTGCAAATTAGGCCCCTCGCTTTGTGAGGGGCCGCAATTGCGGCCTGCAATGAGCCTTCGGCTCATTGCAGCCGACGTTGGAGCCTCCACCATCCGCAAATACGGCCCCTCACTTCGCGAGGATCCGCATTTGTGGACCAAACTGCTTCCTTCACTTCACGTGACGACAATCAGTAATTTGACAACTATAATATGTGATACTTGACATACAGAAGATGCTGTGTGTAAAAGGGGACATTATCCCCATTACACTGGCAAGTTACACACAGCATCTTCTGTATGTCAAGTATTTATTGTAATGTACAATGCCAGTCTCTCTGATGGGTACATATAGGGCACTACACCTGATTGTGCCACCTGTTTGTTCTAAGCCATGCTTGATACACTGACTTCCATCCTAAGTGTTTCCCTCCCCCAATAGTACATATAAGTAGAGATGTCCCGAATAGTTCGCCGGCGGACTGTTCCCGGCGAACATAGCATGTTCGCGTTCGCGGCGAACTGCGAACATATGCGATATTCGACCCGCCCCCTATACTTTATCATTGAGCAAACTTTGACCCTGCATGTCACAGTCAGCAGACACATTCCAGCCAATCAGCAGCATACACTCCCTTCCAGAGCCTTCTAACTCATGGACAGCAGCCATTTTGGAATTATAAGTAACTTACAGTCTTACTGAGAGGAGGCTGAGTGTAGGTGATACTGCATCAATAGGGAAAACCATAGCTAGGCTACTGTACACAGTGTGCAATACAGTCCTGAAGGACTCTTTTGATCTCTGCTGCAAGGACACCCCTGTGTCTCTTCCCCCCCTTATCATCATCCTCCCCTCACCTTAGCACCCAACCCTAACACCCCTCACACTTATCCATAACACCCATCAACCTAACACCTAACCCTAACACCCCTCACACTTATCCCTAACACCCCTCACCCTAACCATAACACCCCTCACACTTATCCCTAACACCCCTCACCCTAACCCTAACACCCCTCACACTTATCCCTAACACCCCTCACCCTAACACCTTACCCCCTCACCCTTATCCCTAACACCCCTTACCCTAACACCCCTCACACTTATCCCTAACACCCCTCACCCTAACCCTAACACCCCTCACACTTATCCCTAACACCCCTCACCATAACCCTAACACCCCTCACACTTATCCCTAACACCCCTCACCCTAACCCTAACACCCCTCACACTTATCCCTACCACCCCTCACCCTAACCCTAACACCCCTCACACTTATCCCTAACACCCCTCACCCTAACCCTAACACCCCTCACATTTATCCCTAACACCCCTTACCCTAACACAACTCACACTTATCCATAACACCTAACCCTAACACCCCTCACCCTAACCCTAACACCCCTCACACTTATCCCTAACACCCCTCACCCTAACCCTAACACCCCTTACCCTAACCCTAACACCCCTCACACTTATCCCTAACACCTAACCCTAACACCTAACCCTAACACCCCTCACACTTATCCCTAACACCCCTCACCCTAATACCTAAACCCCTCACCCTTATCCCTAACACCCCTTACCCTAACTCCCCTCACACTTATCCCTAACACCCCTCACCCTAACACCTATCCCTAACACCCCTCACCCTAACCCTAACACCCCTCACACTTATCCCTTACACCTAACACCTAACCCTAACACCCCTTACACTTATCCCTAGCACCCCTCACCCTAACCATAACACCCCTCACACTTATCCATAACACCCTTCACCCTAACACCTAACCCCCTCACCCTTATCCCTAACACCCCTTACCCTAACACTCCTCACACTTATCCCTGTGTCTCTTCCCCCCCTTATCATTAAGTAGGGGGGAGGATGATGAGGGAGGGGGAGAGAGACACAGGGGAGGATGACGAGGAAGGGGGGAAACAGACACAGGGGAGGATGATGAGGGAGGGGGAAACAGACACAGGGGAGGATGATGAGGGAGGGGGTAAAGAGATACAGGGGAGGATGATGAGGGAGGTGGGAGGATGATGAGGGAGGGGGGATGAGACACATGGGAAGGGTGATGAGGAAGGGGGCAAAGAGACACAGGGGAGGATGATGATGGAGGGGGGAAGAGACACAGGGGAGGATGATGAGGGAGGGGGTAAAGAGATACAGGGGAGGATGATGAGGGAGGGGTAAAGAGATACAGGGGAGGGTGAGTAGGAAGGGGGGAAAGAGACACAGGGGAGGATGATGAGGCAGGGGGGGAAGAGACACAGGGGAGGATGATGAGGGAGGGGGAAAGAGACACAGGGGAGGATGATGATGGAGGGGGGAAGAGACACAGGGGAGGATGATGAGGGAGGGGGTAAAGAGATACAGGGGAGGATGATGAGGGAGGGGTAAAGAGATACAGGGGAGGGTGATGAGGAAGGGGGGAAAGAGACGCAGGGCAGGATGATGAGGGAGGGGGGGAAGAGACACAGGGGAAGATGATGAGGGAGGGGGGAAAGAGACACAGGGGAGGATGATGAGGGAGGGGGGAAAGAGACACAGGGGAGGATGATGATCGAGGGGGGAAGAGACACAGGGGAGGATGATGAGGGAGGGGGTAAAGAGATACAGGGGAGGATGATGAGGGAGGTGGGAGGATGATGAGGGAGGGGGGATGAGACACAGGGGAGGATGATGAGGAATGGGGGAAAGAGACACAGGGGAGGATGATGAGGGACGGGGTAAAGAGATACAGGGGAGGGTGATGAGGAAGGGGGTATAGAGATGCAGGGCAGGATGATGAGGGAGGGGGGGAAGAGACACAGGGGAAGATGATGAGGGAGGGGGAAAAGAGACACAGGGGAGGATGATGAGGGAGGGGGGAAAGAGACACAGGGGAGGATGATAAGGGAGGGGGGAAAGAGACACAGGGGAGGATGATGATCGAGGGGGGAAGAGACACAGGGGAGGATGATGAGGGAGGGGGTAAAGAGATACAGGGGAGGATGATGAGGGAGGTGGGAGGATGATGAGGGAGGGGGGATGAGACACAGGGGAGGATGATGAGGAAGGGGGGAAAGAGACACAGGGGAGGATGATGAGGGACGGGGTAAAGAGATACAGGGGAGGATGATGATGGAGGGGGATGTTAGGTTATTTATGCCCTTTATGGATTAACACCAGACTCTGCATCAACTATGTAATTTTCCGTGGGAGTTTTGACATGGATCCCCCTCCAGCATGCCACAGTCCAGGTGTTAGTCCCCTTAAAACAACTTTTCCATCACTATTGTGGCCAGAAAGAGTCCCTGTGGGTTTTAAAATCTGCCTGCCCATTGAAGTCTATGGCGTTTCGCTGGGTTCGCCGGTTCGCGAACATTTGCGGCGGTTCGCGTTTCGCGAACCCGAAAATTTTATGTTCGCGACATCACTACATATAAGCAAATAACTTGTGTAAAACCACATAGAGCAACTTGCAAGGCATCTGGCCTCTGACCTGGATGTTAGAATGCCCTCTGCCCCCCTTACAGGCTTCAGGATGAACACAGGTCTGGAATAATGGTGACCTAGCCAGATGACCCCAGCTTTGTGTATCTGGCGATGAAAAGGGGGGGTTATGGCTTGACAGGGTGAGGAGGTCATAAGCAGGATTCAGACCTCCTCTGACAGAAGGGGTGTGGGTGAGATCTTTCTGTGTTTTATATATCTCTGTAACAATATAGAAGTGTTCAGTCTTCCATACACTGAAAAACGGTGTGGTCTGATCTCTCTGTGGTCACATGACTGATCTAAATAGCTGGTGTGCTGAGATGAGAACAAAGTCACAACGTGTAAATGGTCCCTGTAAGCTAAAACAGGAAAAGTAGGGGGGCATGGACCCCTCAGTTTTCGGGTACCATTGTATATATAGTATATATTGTGTAATGTTCACACTGGGGGGGCAGCAAACTTGGAGACAGACTGGGGAGGCAAAAGCTCTAGCTACACCACTGCCACTTTTACAAGTAGAACTAAAAGAATACCATTACTCTTTTTTATTTTAAATAATTTTAACTATAAATCATGTAAAACAACTTTAATAAAGCAAAAGTAAAAAAAAAGTTACATTTAAACCAGTTTGTGAATGTGAAAAATACAAAATAATGAAAGGCATAAAAGTAGAAAGGGGTGGGGAGAAAGGTAGATAAATAGAAATATTTTGTATTTGGATACAATATTCGTTTGATATGGGTTAATTGACATTGTTATTATAACCCCCAAATGGAGCCAAAAAGACAACGGATACTAGAGAGGACCTGCTAGCGGGTTAAAACTAGAATTTCATATTTACTGATTTATCAATATGGCATTATTTCTGGACTGTGGGTTCCGATCGAAACCTGTAATTGAAACCTGAAAAGCTTTGAAATCTAACCTCCATTTTTCACTGACGTAATGATGACGATCTCTCTTGCCATTGGCTCAATCTAAACCCGTAACTATGAGTTTGACTAATTGATCATATTCACGGCCGCACATCCAACGTGAGTAAAATGGTCTAGGGGTCTGCATCTCAAGCCTGTAACTCGCAGCATGGTCTAATATAATAGCTCTGTTACGCAAACAAATTTCAACCTTTCCGGGCTTGCCGATGCCGCTATGGGTTTCGAATTTAATAGGGTTGTAAGTCTTGCAAAATTAGAAAAAAAATTGGCTAATACAGAATAAAGGTTGCTCACCACAGCTGTATGTATTCCATCATGACCTGGCACTTTACATTTATTTTTTAGGCCTCTTTTAAATGCATCCACTTATTCCATAAATGCAGTTCCAGTTTGTTACAGTGTCCCTACCATTGATACCTTCCTTGTGTATACAGGAGAAAATACTTTATTTAACTCATCTGCCTTTTCCTGTTCGCTATTAATGAAAATAAATCAATCAATATCAGACATATTTTAACAGCCACTATAGCAACATTAATAATGCACACAGCATGTTTCTTTTTGTTTATTTTCAAAAAGACATCCAGTTATACCTATGTGCAATTCTTTCAATGGTGAAGAACATACAAGCACTAACAGATGCAAACATGGGTGCCTCAAGGTTTCAACAGAGGTATCACAATGATTTTTATCTGATTAAAAACACTTGCATAATGAAGACCTCAGTCAGAGTAAAAGATTTCCAACAAATATATTATTTTATTATTTTTAGTGGACCTTTAAACATATTGGGCTATATTTTTTTTCAGAAAAAAAATGTAGGAAATTTTCCCTATTTACTTAGACCCTCAATTGACATACATTTTCTATGTTTTATTACTATTTCAAGTGTGCCTAAATTATATGTAATAACAGCTGAAACTCCATATCCAGGGGTCTCTGAGGGCCACGGCAGTTCAAGAAAACAACACTTGTTTAGCAAATATGTACCAAACTAACAATATTAACAAATGTATAAGCCATTGACATAAAACATTTTTAGTAAAATCTACATTTTTGAAGATCCTAATTAAGAGTATAAAAAATAATTTTGTGTTTGTTACATCACATGCTGAGAGTTACATCATGAAGGTGTACGTTTTTGTAGTTATCAGTGGAGTTAATGTTGGGGAGAAGGGAACAGGCAAAAGTCCAGAGCCTTTTAACTGGATACAACTGAAATTGACACCACGCCCTTCCCCCTCACTGACACAGAAGCAGGCACTGTGCATCAATAGATGCAACCAAAGTTCTCCAGAAATGCAAATGCCTCTTTCATATACCCAACATCTGCCAATGTATCATGGGACCCTGTAGGTTCCTGCACATGCATCAACATTTCTATTTTTGTCTAATTACAAAAACAGTACTGTTTACCTGAAAAAATTAAGCTTTTCATCAGACTTAAAGTTTTCAAATATATATATATTTCATTGTGCAGTAGTCCTTCAGTTCAAATTCAAATGCTCATACTGAACAGAAGTAATTTGTCTAAGAAATATTAGATGCAATATTAATTAATACTGAAACTGGACTATGTACAGATTACAGTGAGAAAATGTGGCAAATATATGTTTCATCATTATGTCTACGTACTTACTGGAAATTTGTGCCATAATACACTGTTCAACAGTGTAATTATCATCAAGTTAACATAATCTTAGCACAGATTTCAAGCTAAAAAACGTAAATGAAAATGTGTGTGCATAAGGAAATAGTTTTCAAGGGAGGAAATAATTCTGTATACATAAATGTTGGAATTTTAGAATAGACTTGTTTGAGTTAACATTTTAAGGAAATTTTAATAAATGTATTATATGATAAACTGAGTTCTATGGTTACCATGAATGCTATAATTTTACTCTATTCGTGTAACTATGGTTCTGAAAAAAAATGTGCATAATTAAATATAAATTGAATAAACATTTAAAATAATTCAAATATCTTGATATTACTATATTTAATTGTCGCTGCCCTAAAATGAAGACACAGATGAAATAATAAACACCATATTGATTTTTCCATATTAGAGCTGTCATGTATGAGGAATATTTTGTTTGTTAAATCCAGTTAAACAAATTTTTAAAAACGAAATATTGAATAGAAGTCAAATGTTCCTATTCCTGGAGTTATTATCAGCATGACTGCACTCTTTATTTGATGAATTTCTTAAACCTTTTTAAGACATTCTACTGTCTGCTATGACCATATTCTATTCCTTCTCATGGTTTGTCTAATGCTGTCCTTCACCATTTGATTCCTGAGTGTGTAAATAAAAGGATTTACTAAAGGTCCTAATATAGTACTTACCAGATTAACAATTTTGTCATGTTCAACAGAGGTTTGCCTTTTTGGTCTAATTTTAATAAATATGCCACTTCCAAATACTATAGACACTATTGTAAGGTGAGATATACACGTAGAAAAGGTTTTCTGCCTTCCTCTGTCAGAAGAAATTTTTATCACTGTGTATACAATACAAATATAAGATATTACAGTTACTGATAAAGGTATTATTAAGATGAAAACAGATGAAATTAATGCAGCTAGTTTAATTAAGCTGGTATCTGCACAAATCAGTCTTAGTAAAAATTCACTGTCACAAAAAAAATAATCCAACACATGACCACAGAATGGTAGATTTGTCATGGTCACTGTGGGATAAAGAAGACAAACAAATGAGGTAATCAAACAGCCAACAACTAGTTTGACACAAACACTATTTCTCATGATGGTGAGGTATCTGAGTGGGTAGCAGATGGCAACATAACGATCAAAAGACATAACCGCAAGAATCAAGAAAACTGAGGAAAAAAAATAAAAATAAAAATAGCTTTGAGTGAAGCATCCAGTCATGGAAATAGTTGCTTTCTCTACCAAGAGAATGGACAAAAGTTTTGGAATTACTGTAGAAATTCCCAAATTTTCCAATAAAGCCAAACTTACTAAAAAAAAGTACATCGGAGAATGTAGGAGGTAATCAGAGCATATAATAACAATCATTAAAATGTTACCAGCCAGTGAAACCAGAAACACAAGTAATACTATTACAAACATGATCATGTGAAGTGTGCGCCCACCAGCAAAACCCTTCAGGACAAATTCTGTCACATTTGTCATTTCCATGAATGTTTAAAAACCTATGGTGACATATAATATTAATATTGTTATAATACATAGTTTAAAGAGCCACTTAATTCAGTACAATGTGGAGCACACCAATGTAAAGATCTCTTAACAGCATGTTTAAAAACTTTTTGGAATTTTTGAAATCCAGGTTAGAGTCTGAAATATTTTTTTTGGGGGTTACCGCTGTAGGATTCCTGAATGCCAAGAAAAACATATAACTCATTCTCTGCACTGGAGCTACCACGGCAGTTGTTGTCGGCAGATATCATTAATCATGGAATTGTAAACAGACCTAAATCTTTTGTTTTTTTAACTGTTATAAGTGTAATAAAAAAAAAAAGATTATTTGAACATACAATCTTGTGCTCTTTCACACCATGAAGAGCACTTATGGTTAGGTAACTAGCCCTTTAATTTAAGGTAATATAAACTGCAGTACACAACATCCTGACAGTAACCTGATTGCAGGATAATTCTGATAATGCTAACATAAACTTTTCTTGTAGTTAAAAGGCTAGCATGTATAAATATTAACAGTAAAATATAACAATCAATTCATATATTTAGCATATTGAATCTTGTTACAAAGAAGCACATTTATGGGTTTTCCTTATAAGAAGGGACATCTCTAAGTTTACATAACTAAGGGCCTCATTAAATTAGCCAAATTGTAGTTACGGAGCCCATAAAGGAGCCTGCAAAAGCTACTGCTATTAAATTAGCTCCTTATAGCTACTCGCAATCTATTTTACATGAGACTCTGACAAACCCCCCAGACAATCCTACAACAGCCACTCTGTGCAGAGAGCAGAAGCAGAAAGAGAGTTAACCCTTCACAAATTCATCTCTGCAGAGAAAGGACTGCTGGAATCAGCTAAAAATTTCAGTTGGGCGTTAACATTGCCTGCTACATTCCTGAAGTTCAGGGAGAAACTATAAATCTTGGTCTTCACAGAGTCTTCACCTCTCAGTGTCAGCAAATGTTGTTAATCATGGAAGTCTGAGTTTGTTTGTAAACAGACATAAGACTGTAGATTTGTAGCTGTTATTAGTGTAATTTTAAATAAAAAAAACTATAGATCATTTGTTACTTCATTTACTGAAAGTTTCCTGACAGCCAGATCATAAGGATTTTTTTTTTTATCCCTGGATGGGATGGTCAATGAGGAGGCAACAAGAAGAGGTCAAGAGACTTTGATAAATAATCTGACTGATAATAATAGGCGCTAACAAACATGCAACTAAGGCATTGTGCATTAATTTATAAGATAGTAAATAAGGTAACATAAGGCCAAACAAATAAAATAATAAATAGAAGCTGGCAGTTTCAAATTATAATATATACATGTCTCACCTTTTCAAATGTCTCTAATGGCCTTTTTCATGTCAGGTCTTCTGCAACAGTCCTCACTGGCATGCATGCAGTGTATTATGAATTGTGTGTTTCCTCTGAGACATTATAATTAAACCATTAATTCTAAATTTAACCAGAGCAGAAAAAACATAATCTCATTAGGGAAAACACGTCCTGGATTTCTACTTGCATGCAAAAAAAAGTTGGAGTTTTCAATTACTAAATAAGTGTTGAAAAGATAGTCTAGATTAAAATAAACTGGTACTACTGAAATCTAGATCATCTGCTTTGGATGCAGCGTCCTCTTTGATATTTATTCATACAGATACTGGTCTGTATGAAATTAGAGCGTTGAATCATAAAGAAAATCCTTTAAATAGCCACCTACCCTCATGCCTGAGATATCACCTTTGATGATTCAAGCCTTTATGATATCTGCATGGGTCAGCCCATGATCTGTTACCAAGTTAGAAAAAGACTACTGTACATTATGGAAAGCCTCAACAGGCTCAACAAGTTATAGGTAAAATGTCATTAGAAAAACCATTAATCTCCTATAGTAGCTGGAAAAAACCCATAAAGCTTTGCAGAACTTTCAAGTTGGTAAGAAGTGACCAGAAAGATGATGTACGGTTTCATTTCTAATGGTGATGATATATGCAGAAATGGCACTGAAGTTTTGTTGATGAGAAACTTAGTAACCTAGGCATATAAACGATGTTCATATAAACTTTAAATTAATCTAAATAATTATTCTTGATGTAGAGATAGGTCTTAAAATAAATTAGGATATCAGGTAGATAGATGATGACCATGGCCTGATTACCCATTAGGCCAACTAGGCAGCCGTTCAGCGGCGCTTCCCTGTGAGGCGTGCATCTCCTTAAAAAAAAAATAGTTCCTGGCTTAAATAAAATGAAATGTTGCAGTTCATAGACTGGCTACTAGGGGGTAAACGCCTAGAACAAGACAACAGGAAAGGAAACATACACATACAGAAAAAGCAAAAATGGGTCCGTGGAGGGTCTCCTCCACTTCACTGCCTAAGGGCTCCAAAAAGCTAGATACGGCCCTGATGAGGATCCATTGTTGAGTCTCTGAAAAGTATTGAACCATAGATTGGGCAGTGCAGATGCCAGAGGGAGGGAACACAGGGTTATAACAAGTCCAGGAACGAATACAAAGCAGAATCCAAAAAACGAAAACAGAAGTCTGCACACCTAGAATTAAAACACAGAGAAAACACAGAGGCAGGAGAACAGAACTGAGAAGGATCCAAAGTAGTGCCCACTACAAGTTGCATGACCTGCCTATCCCACTCTCACTTACAACTCTCTGGAAGTTTGCCAACTCTAGCTGTCACTTACAAGCCGGAAGTACTAGCCCCTTGGCCTGTGCATTATCAATATGGATACCCATATATATTCAACCGAACCAATAAATATAATATTTGACACAAGGGATGGGGTATTATATACTTGTGTAAGGTATGATTTGACGGTCATGCTATATCAAAAATTACGGCCTTGCGCATGCCCAATGAATGCCAAAATGACGGGGGCTACAATGAGCGCTGAAGGTGATCATTGGAGGCCTTGTGATGAGTGCCAAAGACTTTCAAAAAGGTTGGCAATGAGCGCCAAAGGCGCTCATTGCCAGGCCCACGATGAGCGCCGAAGACGCTCATGGCGAGGCTCGCAAGACTTTGAAAAAGGCTGGCAATGAGCGCTGAAGGTGCTCATTGCCAAGCCCACGATGAGCCTAGGCCTTTGGCGCTCAGTGCAAGGGCCGTAAGAGTTGGAAAAAATGGACTTTAATGGATGCCAATTTTTGCAATCCCGTAACTCTGAAGCCGTTCAGGGGTCGCCAAAAGACCCCAATTGATTGCCAAATTACCTTTCCACCTCACACACCACAGGGGGAGAGGCAGGGAGTCTGCATGTGAGGTTGAAAGCGTATTTGCTATTCAATTGCCGTTTTTTGAACAGTCAGAAAATGGCTATGCAAAAAAAAAAAATGACAACCGTAAAAAACATTTTTTTTTTCAAGCCACTAAATCCAAAACACATTTCTGTTTTGGGGAAATTGATCAATTTAAAAAAAGCCCACAAATGGTTTCAGATACATAGAGCACATAGGAGGGAGAAGGCGGAGAAAGACATAGGGGAGGGAGAGGGGGAGAGGGTGGAAAGAGACACAGGGATGACAGAGGGGGAGGGGAGAGAGACACAGGGGAGGGAAATAAAGGGATAAAAACCAAAGGGCAGGGAGAGGGGACAAAGAGACAGTGGGGGAGAGAGGGGGAAACAGACATAAGGAAGGGAGAGGCGGGGTCAGAGAGTGGGGAGAGGCTCACAATGAGGTCCGTAGGTATATTGCGGACCTTGCGATGAGCGCCAACGGCTCCCATCGATGGCCTCTCAATGAGCACCGAAGGCGTAAAGTAGAGAGGGGGAGCGGCTTGTTATGAGCGCCGAAGGTGCTCATTGTGAGGAGTATGAGAGGCTCGCAATGAGCGCCAAAGGCGCTCATCACAAGGCCCACAATTTAGAGGAAGGGGAGCCTTGTATTGTGTGTGTGGCAAACAGTATTGCCAGGCTTAAAATTGTATTGCCGTTATTTCTGATGGGCAAGTCGCTAGTAATCAATAACACACATAAAATAACAAGAGGTGCCTGCCAACTCACACTTAAAGGCTAGTGGGGACCCTGTGCCGCAGTAGTTCATCAAAAGGAAAGCACCTCGCTGCTTACTAACCATGTGTGGGCAAACATCCCTGCCACAGGCACACCAAACAAAGTGTGCCCACCTCTTAACAGCAAATTAAATGCGTTCCTAGCCAGTTAAATGCGTTCCTAGCTATTTAAAATTGGGAAACAAGCAGTTACAGCTAAGCATGTCCTTTGCTATCTATGTGACCAACAGTCACAGTCCGATGGAGACACACAATTAAGGCTAAGTGTGCTCCATACCATCTACCATTAGAAACGAGCAGTTACAACTAAGCACGTTCCTTGCCATCTATGGGACCCAAGGACAAAGTCCCTTGTGCTGTAAATGCATGCATAATTCTAAGTACGCACTAAACCATTTACTATTAGCAAATGCACAGTTATAGCTAAGCACGTTGCTTGACATTTTAAGTGTGCTCCATGCCATCTACGATAGGGAAACATGCAATTACAGTTAAGCATGTTCATTGCCATCTATTGGACTGAGGGCAACTATGGCAAAAAGTGTCCCTGGAAGCACCAATTAAATTAAAACTGCTCCTAACCATATAACATAGAGCTGTGGGTAAGTGCCTCTCACCATGTAACAGAGTTGTGGGTAGCTTGACCAAAAGGGAAGCTCAGTATTTTTCAACATAATTTGCTCCCTGCAAACTATAACATCTTAATTCGAAACATGCAAGTACCAAACTAATGGTTTCTTTAAAGGCCAAAAAAAAAATATTAGATCCATATTTATTGAAGTGGATCCCATCCTTTCCATAAAATGCTAACGCATCAGTCCCCTCCAAGTCAGTATGACGTAGTGACGTACCACCCATTCTTTTAATGTGGCTAGCCATTGCCTTATTTTCCTTCTTCCTACATTTATTTGGTATAGCAGGTTGAATGTGGAATCACCATTTAAGACGTGGCATATAATATGCAAATCAGGGAATAGCTGATGCAACCTATCCACATCACATTTCATGCATGTAATTAGTACCTTTAAGATCAAGCACCCTAGATCATTACAATTAGAACACCATTGGTTAGTTAACATTTCCCTTAGATGCCTCTTTTTTTTCTTTTTTTTTATAGAGCAAGGCAGTTGGTACACAGCAGGGATTGACTTCTATTTATTCCAAACTTCCCATTTACAATTACAACAATACAGAAAATTACACAACAAGGATTTACTGGTATTTTTTACAAAATTCCCATTTACAATCAGATAATCTCATAACTACATTAATTAAAATAACCTTCCACCCAATTATATCTGTCAGGAGATAATACAATGTAGTATGAGAATGCCCCACACCATACTAATCTAAAAGACTACCCAGGTCCCATAACTGTTTGGGACATGGGGTGAAGTATTACTCACTCCCGGTAATTCCATTAAGCCGACCAGGCACATGCACCGCTCTGCATAGAATATTCTTCTCCATACAACGCAATATTAGCTTAAGAATCAATCGTATCCCTGGCTATGAGGAAGACGTCAGTTCATTGATCGCCAGGGCTGTGCCTTGTTATCACTATGAAATATGACATGCTGGTCCTTCAAGTTGTCACCCCATAATGTAAATAGTCACGATGATGGGAAATAACTCAAAGAAGACCATATTCTTGATCAACCTAGGACTGTGCCATGATGCCGCATACCACTGACCCTTCAGATAAGCTCAGAATCCCACACTACTGCAGAATCTGTGTAAAGGTCAATATACTGGCTCAGAACCTGCCTGTCTGTAGCACTGTAAATGCAAATAAAAAAATCAATACTGCACTTTAAAAGACGGGGAAAGTGATGTAAGACATTAGAATGAATTGCACAAAAGTCTCAAGCTTGTAAATTTGCAATCAAAAATTATTTTTTTTATGTGCAATTTTCGGTGTTATATCAATCCCGGGAATCAATGAGTTAATACATATCAGGCTACCCACATGGACTAGAACATTTTAGGATTGCGAGTCTCATGGCATATCAGACCCCTAAACGATAATTGATTGACAGTTAACCGCCATGTTTTACGGACTTAATGCTGACAGTCTCATTTTCTATTGGCTGTTTCCATTGATCTGGATCACGCTCAGAAATGCTACTTACGACTGCATGGTTTACGGTTTCAGCTTTCGGCCTGTAATTTGTGGCCTTGTTGAATTGAATCGTTCTGTAATTGCAGCAAATCTCAAGCCTGCAGACATCCGACCTGTAGCCCACAAGCTGCAGGCTTGCAATTGAATGAGGCTCCAAGACCGCAAGTTTCAGTATACAGTTGTTTGCTCCCGAAACCTGGCAGCCCTCAGATCCACCACCTTCTCTATTAGTAGCGAACACTGAAACTTTACCAAGTCAATTTGAATTCCTAAAAAAGTCAGTGTAGAAACTGTCTTGTCTTCCTCTAAAGGTTTTCCAAAATCCTGTGCTACTTCAACAAAAACTTACATCAAACCTTGAATTTGTTCCAATAAGGAGCCAACCAACAAGAAGTCATCAAGATAGTGGGTCATGGACCTGGAACCAGAAACTTGCTCCACCACCCACTGAATGAAGGAACTGAATGTTTCAAAATAAGCACAAGAAATTGAACAACCCATAGGCAAGCAAAGATGCACATAGTACTTACCCAAGAAGTGACAACCCAATAACTTGTGAGGTGTTGGATGTAGCGGAAAGCTGAATATCATATCATATTTGACTAGTAAACATCCATTTCCTGCCTTGTGTACCAGGCCAATAGCATGATCAAAGGAAGCATAGCGCATGAAGGATTGTTGCTTCTCAATTCCATCATTCACTGATTTTCCTTTGGGAAATGATAGATGATGGATGAGTACTTGCCTGGCTCCTTTTTAGGGACAACTTGTAATGGAGATACCCTTAAGTCTGGCCCTGGGGGATGCAGATAAGGACCTGCCATCCTTCCTAGAGCAAACTCCTCCCTGAGCCACGTCAGGATATTGCTTGGCTGACACCAGATTACCAGAAAAGAGAGATGCAGACGAATTATAACACCGGATAACAAAACCAGAACTGAAACTACATAATAACTGATCCGCTTTATGTGCAAACCCTTGCTTACTGGCTTACAGCTTTAGTCACGGCAGCATTCTTTCTACTAATATTGTCGGAAATGTTCATCATAGGACCACCACTCCATGCCCCCATATGTCCTATGAATGCTCTCTATCTCGTCAAGATAACAGAAGAGAGCCAGACAGCACTCAGGGTACTTTTCCCCAAAGATGCTAGCCATGATTATATAGGCTTGCAGCCAGTTTGAAAATGTCTGAGGGATGTGCCTATATCACATATCATATTCTTCGTTTGATCTTCCTCCTTCTTACAGGCCTATTAAATTCCCTCAACATGTAAAACCGTAGCTCCTAACGTAGCTCGCTAAAAATCTGTGGGTTACAGGTAAAAAAAAAACTATGGGACGTCAATATTTCAACTCCGCGGCCACAAATCCTTTGATCTGTCAAGACCATAACTATTACGTTCGAAAATCCCCATTAAATTGCTGTGAATCCACTGGCATTCAAACCCGTAACCCGCAAATGGAGCCAAAAAGCCAACGGTACTAGAGAGGACACGCAAAGGGGTTAAAGTCATATCCGTAGCACTGTAAATGCAAATCTACACACACTACTGTATTTTCAATTAAAGGGAAAGTGATGTTAGGTATTAAAATTAAAAGCACAACATTCTCAAGCCCTCAAATTTGCAATATAAAATACTTTTAGTTCTGTTTAATTTCTGTGTTATATCGATCCGGCAATCAATGTGTTAATACATATAATGGAACTCGCATGGACTAGATATAATATTTAATGATTTATTAATATTGCATAATTTCTGGAATGCGGGTCTGATTGAAACCCGTAATTGAAACCCATAAGGCTTTGAAATCTAACCTTCATTTATCAGTGACGTATGATGACGATCTAATTTGCCACTGGCTCCATCTAAACCTGTAACTACAGGTTTGACTAATTGATCATGTTCACGGCCGCACATCCAACGTGCGCAAGAATTGTTTACGGGTTCGCATCTACGGCACATAACTTGCGTCATGGTTCAATTTAATAGCTCTGTAACACAGCTAAATTTCAAGCCTGCAGAGTTTTCGGGTGTGCCAATGCCGCTACGGGCTTAGAATTTTATGGGGCTGTTAGTCTCCTTATTTCTATTCTTCGCCTCAAAATAATTATCTGAGGGAAGGAGAGAAAATATCTCTATAATTTTTCTTTTCCATATCTTCTTTTTAATATCAGAAGGGACATGCATCCTAATGGGACCTTATTGGCACAAAGAGGGTCTTGCCCTTCATGTATCAGACACAATAAGCGTCTCATGCTTCTTCCTTTTGTACTTTTCCCTAGCTTCCATGTAATGGCTACTACACTGTAGATCCCTCACCTGCGAATGAGCAGGAGGTACCCAAGCCCTAGCAGCTGATGTTTCCCGAATTCCTCAACCTCTCAACTCATGCAATACAGAATTTAGTTTGTCCTCAAAACTAATTAGTGTAGGGGTGTGAGAATGAATAGCATTGGACTCACTGGATGGTCCTGCCTTTGGGACTGAAAAGGTGTCGTCTTGCTGCTTCCTATCGTTCTCCCTAGGCTTCTTGGGCCCAGACCCACTCCAGAAACTATCGTCCTGCACCTATGCTCTTCTCCTACCCCGCCGCACATGGGATACATTCCTCCTGATAAGTCGCCTCCTTAGCTAAGCCATTTCTTCCGTCTATTAGACTGCTGGCTGGAACGCTGCTCCTCGCATCATCTGGAATTAAGTAGGGATTAGGAGTGACATAAACGCATTCACTAATATCAAATGCATTTCCCAACTCCCTCAATTGTTCTCTTAGGCCTTAGATTGATCCCCCATCCCCCAGATTAGAAAGGGATGAGATTGACTCCAAGACCAGCTGCAGAGATCCAATGCCATCAGACTCAGACTCATTATGCTACTATGCTGTGATCCTCTCTGAAATCCTGTTGCCCTGCTTCCCTCGCTCCCCCCCAACCTTCACTCCCCCCTCCCAACATAAAAATCTCCCAGCCTTCCAATCCCTCCTCTAATCCCTCTTGTCCATCCCCTAATGCCACCTCTCTTACACTTTTCTTCCTCTTCCGGGTCCTTCCCCCCCACCATTCTGGGTCCTTTTCCCCACCCTCCCCTGCTCTTAACACCTCCATCCTAATTATTCTTCTGCTGGAGACCCCACCCCCTCCCTGAGGCCCGGCCGCCATTTTGCCAATGGCCCGGGCCTTCCTTCCACTAATGGGCCTGGCCTCGATCTAAGAACAAGCAGACTGGGCGCCTGACCTCAAACCAGATCTCAGATCAGCCAGGAGTGAAGCAGCCTGAGGCTGGGCCGCATTCTCCGTGGAAAGCATAACATGATCGGAGCGCCCCCTGGTGGCAGGCATACCACGATTGTTGATAAATGACCGGGGGTAATGATGAGGGCTCTGAAATTGGTGTGATAGGCACTCAGGGGCCCTAGCAGCACAATGGAGGCGAATAGGGGTGTCAATTGGGGCAGAAATGAACCCATGAGATAGCGCAGCAATGTATGAATGTGGATGAATGGGGGTAAACCCAGGGGGTGGGGGGGAGTGTGAGTGAGGGGAAGCAGGGAGATAAGCCCCATGGGCAGAAGTCCTGGCTTGCTCAATAATGGCAGCCAGCCAGCCATCCAGGGGTCCTAGCCAGGGTCTGTTGCTTAAGCTGTGCTATAAACCCACCCACAAATGGAGATGCCATGATAGCATACAGGTAAGCAAGTGGTCAATTCAGGTAAGGAAGTAGCCAAATCAGGTATGGAACACATAAATGATGACGCAATCCCTTTTTGATTTGCCTGAATGATGGGTGATATGCAATCTGATATCTGGACCCAACCGACTAGGTGAAGGGAGTTGAAGTAGTATAGATAAGCTAGCCCCTGTTACATAACCATTATTTAATAACCCCTCCCTAATAGCAAAATTAGGAATGAATAATTAAAATAGGTCCTCCCAATTCCAAGCCATGCCAAATCCCCACTCTTTTAACGCCGTGCAGCTGTGGAGTTCGGGCTTTCAGGCAGAAAAATTGACGTTGATAATGTGTGGTATTTTTTGGGTTCTGAATGGTCCTAACATATAACATAGTTTTGCTGAAGGCTGTTAAAAGCAGAACTAATAAGTATATAGCCAATCCCTATCACCAACCAAATGTATGGGAAACAGGACCTAAGATACAGCTAAAGGAAGTACTTTTAATTGAATCATGTAAAGATTTATTTAGGGCAATGCCAGTGATGGGTAGGCATCTAAATAATTTATCTTGCTATTGGGTACTGTCACAAATTCCAATCCTGGATCTGAGTCCTGTGGACCCCTGCGTTTAAATTCACCCTTTCATAAAATTTGGGACACTATAACTTTAAGGACTGGATTGTCCAGTCATGTTTAAGCTGTCATTGATGGATGTCCGGACTATGGTCTCCAGGACTGTGGTCAGGACATGTGGCCACTGCCTGTAACTAATAAAGGTCAAGCCGAAGGTAGCGATTCATGAGCCTAGAAAGGGACTATTGTTCCATTGTTAGCATTGTGTGCATTTACTGTAATGTATTTTTGTGCTTGTATCATTCAGTCATGTTCAACTCTCTGTGACCTCATGGACAGCAACACACCATGCTGATCCACTTGGTATTAATGGCATAGATACTGGAGTGCGTTATCAGTTCCTTCTCCAGTGGCCCATAGCATACAGCTCTTGGTATATTAGTAAGTGACTCATACAGCCAGAATAAATAGGAAAGGCAATCATGTTGCTCACTGTGACATCCCCAGTGCATTGAGAAAGCATTGTTTAGAAAAGCAATTCACTCCTAGCCAGATGATTGGCATCGAGTTACAATGGTAGGTCTACCAGAATTCATAGCATGTGGGTTTTTGGTCTTGAGGGCTTGGGGAATAATTTTATCTTAGTCTGTACTGCTTCATGTTGTTTCATTAGTGGTCACCAAAAGGCCAGAAGGAGCTGTAAATTAACATCTCTGAATTCCTCCAAACTGTCCCACTTTTGGAGGGATATTACCTCTCTTTGGGGCAAACTTAGCCTCTCAAATGTCTCTTTTTTGAAGGTAGGCCCCACAATTAAAGGCAAAACCTGTTTTTCATCCCTAACCATGTCCCTCTTTCTTTGTGTCTTAATGTTGTTTTCACACAAAGTCTAGGGGATAGACAGAAGCCAATAGTGTATGTTCTACAGAATATGACCCTCATTCAATTGCTGAATCGGAAGATCCGGGCTCGTAAATTTAATTGGCAAATTGTTGTGTCCTCCGATCGAGTTACTGGCTCCGACCTGCGATTTATAAGTTAATATCATCCAAGTCTTTGATCTTTTACTGTCGCAAGGCTAAAATCGCAAATCTCTATACAATTGCTCCGATTCCCCTTTCCTAACCACTTCGTTAAGCCCACAAATGGCAAAAATCTAACCACAAGTTAATGGTACCAATGAGGTCTCGCACTCCTAAATGAAACCCCCATGATGCAGGGGTTCCAATTGGGGCCCCCTACAGTGTCCCCACATTAACCCCATGATGCAGTGGTCCCTATCGGGACCCCTGCATGGTCCACACATTAACCTACTGGGTCCCTACATTAATCAATGCTGAAATCGCAAATCCCTATCCAATTGCCCGATTCCTCCCACTTTGCAAAAGTATCCCAGCTTGCAAAGTGCAAATGCAGGACGAGGTCATACATGCGCTCAGGAGGACCCGCAAGGGCTTTAGAAGCCCTTACGTATGCTCCATTGAATGCCCCCACTGCACCTAACACCCCCCACTCACACTCCTATATGAGACCCCCATGATTCGGGGGTCCCGATCGGGACCCCCACAGGGTCCCCACATTAACTGCATGCTGGGGTTCCCCAATCGGGACCCCCCTGCATTTAAAAATTTTAATTTCCTGCCTTGGGTCCTGAAAGGACCATAAAGGTTCTTAAAGGCCCTGCAATAAATAAAAAATTAACCGTATCACTCATGGGACTCTATACAGAGCCCCATGAGCCCCTAGTTTACCCCGTCATTCATGGGGCTCTGAGTGATGGGGCTGTCAATCATATTTCAGTCAATCAGAAGGTGCCAAGGTATGTGCCAATCAGAATGGGATACACCCCTGGACCTGCCAATCATTTGTAAACCTATCAGGAGGCACTATTATTTTCAGCCAATCAAAATGCAATTCACCCCCATGGGGTGTATCCCATTGTGATTGGCTGATATAATTTGGCTGATATAATTTCAGCCAATCAGAAGATGCTATTGCATAAAGCCAATCACAATGGTATACACCCCATGTGGGTGTATCTTATTCTGATTGGATGAAGGCATTCGGGACACCTGCATCATTGAGGTTTAATGTCTGAACCCTGCGGGGGTCCCAGTCGGGACCCATGCATCATTGAGGATCAATGTGGGGAGCCTGAGGGAGCGCACTCGGAGGCTTCATGCCGTCATGATGATGGCCTCCGCTCCTATTGGCTGACAGTGAGCAGCAGCTACAAGCTTGCACTCGCAAGCCCAGCTCTGCTTGCGGCGGAAACCTGGGTTTCCGATTTCGGATCTCGGGCAGCCAGTTTCAGCCATGGCCATTGAATAGCCTAGGAAACGGAAGGAAACTGCAGCTCACTCACTGACTTGCGACCGTTTGCGAGTGAGTTGCGAGCTGCCAATTGAATGAGGCCAAAAATAAAGAAGAATTTCACATAAAAAAAACTATCAAAATAAAAAACAACCTGTTAAAAGGAAAGGGTTAATAAATCCACTGACCCGACTAAAATGCCCCTCCAGCGGTGTCTAATGATGCCCTGGTCTTCAGTCTTCTGTGTTAGGTAAGGCCCCTCCAACAATGTTGTAACGTCCTGTAACACCTACAAAAAAAAGAAACATTACAGTAAATAAACATATACTGACAACTTGAAATAAAAATGATTGTGACCCCTGCATCATGGGGTTAACATGATCGGGACCCCTGAATCCTACAGTATGGATGAAATATGATTGACAGTTACTTCAGCATTCCTATTGGCTTAACTATGATTGATGGTTATATCAGCCAATCAGAATGCGCAAATGGGTTTTTTGATATCGGAGCATGCGCGAGAACCACCATTTGTGGCGGGGAGCACCATTTGCGGTGGGGAGCTCCTCAGGGTTTTTTTTTAGAACTTCTGGATTTTTTGGGATGCGCCATGCCTGGGCCAGAGGACTGAAGACCAGGGCATCACTGGACACTTCTGGAGAAGTATTTTGTCCAGGTCAATAGACTATTAACCCTTTTTTTTATTAAAGGTTGTCAGTATATGTTTAGTTACTGTAATGTTTCTTTTTTTTTGTAGGTGTTACAAGATGTCAGGACATTGTTGGAGGGGCCTTTAATAACACAGAAGACTGAGGATGAGGGCATCGCTGGACACCGCTGGAGGGGCATTTTGGCCAGGTCAGTAGACTATTAACCCTTTTTTTATTACAGGTTGTCAGTATATGTTTATTTAGTGTGTTGTTTCTTTTTTTTTTGTAGGTGTTACAGGACGTCGGGACATTGTTGGAGGGGTCTTTCCTAGCACAGAAGACTGAGGACGTGGGCATCGCTGGACACTGCTGGAGGTGCATTTTAGCCAGCTCAGTGGACTAATTAACCTTTTCCTTTTATCAAGTTGTAAGTTTATTTTTTATTTTGAGAATGTTTTTTTATGTGTAATTCATTTTTATTTTCTGTAGTGCTTTTTTATTTTCTGTAGTTAGTTGTTTGTTATTTTTTGTGGTTATTGGGTTGTTGGGGAGTTTAATAGGGATTAGCTAGGTCGTGTATGGGGTTAATAGGATAGGATAGGGCAGAGGGGTGGTTAATAGGATAGCGTAGAGGGGGTTAATAGGATAGGTGTTTACTGGGTACAGCTAGGGTTAAATAGATCCAATTTGGGTTAAATAGGTACAGTTAGGGTTAAATTGGTCCAGTTATGGTTAATTGGGTCCAATTAGGTTTAAACAGGTACAGTAAGGTTAGGGGAGGGTTAATTACCTAGAGGGAGGTCAATTACTTAGAGGGGGCTAATTAATTTGGAGGAGGGGGGTTAATTACTTAGAGTGGGGTTAATTAGATGTATTAGTTTATTGGTGTGGATAATAGTGTAGTGTAGGGTAGTGCTTAGACTTAGTGTCATGAGGGTCCTGTTAATGTGAGGGTTAATTATTGTCCCATAAGTGTCTATATAGACCCATATGGGACTGATGGGGTTAATTAGGAGCCCATTAGCTCTGTATAGAGCCCCAAGAGTGATTGGGTTAATTAGAATTGTAGCGCAGATTCTTTAAGGACCTTTAAGGTCCTCTAAGGACCTGCGCGGTGGAAAATTTAAATTTGAAATGCTGCAGGGGTCCCAATCAGGACCCAAGCAGCAATGGTTAATGTAGGGACCCTGCTGGAGTCCCCATGGGGACCCCACTGTCATGGGGTGTGTTAATGTTAGGTGCCGCAGGGGTACTTACAGCCGGGCTTAAGCATTTGTGTGCCGCAGGCCCTTTAAGGACCCTTGGCAGGAATGTTTAATTTTTTAAATACTGCTGGGGTCATGATCAGGACCCTTGCAGCAAGGGTTTAATGTGGGGACCCTGAGGGGATCCCGATCGGGACCCCTGCATCATAGGGTTTATGTGGGGACACTGCGGGGGTCCCGATTGGGACCCCTGCATCATGGGGTTAATATGAGGACCCTGCTCGGACCACAACTTGCGTCCTTGCCTAATTGAATAATATTGCAAATGGAGACCAAATGGAGTGCGCAACTCGAATGGATGTCTGCGATGGAGTTGCGAGCTCTGAATTGAATGAGGCTCTATATGTCTGTCTAGAGCAGTTTGTACATATTACATGTGGATATATATCTGATATGGAATGGAAGTAACATTATATAGTAATGCATAATTTTCATGAATGTAAGCATCCTGTTGGTAGGTAAGTCTTTATCTTAATATTCTGGGATTCACAGAAAAGGAGTGATCTTGTCCCCACTGAAATATGCCCATATTCTACATTGGGGTAGGTATTCATGCTCATCACATATATAGTTGTGAGCGTACGAGTTGTTGCTAACGCTGCGGGCTCGTGTAGCGAGCCCGCGGCCCTCGCGAAGCGAAGGCACTGTGCCAGCTTCTCAGTTGCTGGCATGGAGCGCCGCAGGCGCTCCATGCCAGCACCTGAGGACCTCGCAAAGCGAGGTCTTCAGTTGCAGCAACTGCGACCCTTGCAAAATTTCAAACAAAGTTTACGTCGCAACACATTACGACAGTCGCAAACAACATACGACACACGTTCACACACATTACGACACTCGCAAACAACATACGACACACGTTCACACACATTACGGCCTCGCAACACTCGGACGCAACTCGCGAACATTACAAAATTTAAAACACAATACATACACACAGCACATATATAAAAACCTTACCTACACAAACAGGAAGCACCCAGGACCTCAAAAATGCAACTTACAACTTAATTTCACTCAAAATAAAAGAGTTTAGACACTAAATAGTTTGTTAAGCGACACAAAAAATGGCCGACGAATAAAACGAAAACGAGGCTACACACGCAAACACCATACGAGACACGTTACCACACATTACGACTTCGCAAACATCGGACGCAACACGCCGACATACAAACATTTAAAACTTAAGAAAGACACACAACAAACACATAAAAAGCTTACCTACAGCAAGAGGAACCAGCCAGCACCTCAAAAAAAAAAATTACACCTACATTTAAATCAAAATAAAACACTTTAGACACTAATACCATCGCTAAGCAAGAGAAAAAATGGCCGACGAACAAAACGAAAACGAGGCTTCAGACGTAACTACACTACACTTACTCGCAATAATGAAACACATACTATGCGGAACGTATCACAATCATATTAAACACCATTTTGAACAGTAATACGCAGAAAATGGCGGATGGAACGCAAATTGTAAGCTGGAACGCAAATAGCGCATGCGTATTGCGTTCTAACAGTCTCACTTTCCAGAACTTTCTACAAGTTTATAAATACTGCCTATTTCAAACAAAAAAATACATTTCTCCTCAGGTGATCAACGGAGTGACTTCTGAGATAACTGCTGCTTTTACTTGAGAAGACGATTCTTTACTAATTTACTACTTTGCATTGTGCAAATTACAACTGAGAGGTAAGCTATAATATATTACATTTTATTATCAGGACAGGTCAAACAAATAAAAAAAAAATATAGCATTTATGTAGTGACATGTATGGCACATTTATGTGTATAGGCTCAAAAAAAAAATACGGTTCATTTAACAAAACAACAAAAAAACATAATTCAATATTAAACAGAGGTTTATGTATAGTGACATGTGACACGCACATATATGTCTATAATGTATAGTGACATGTGACACGCACATATATGTCTATAATGTATAGTGACATCTGACACGCACGTATATGTATAGAATGTATAGTGGCATGTGACATGCACATTTATGTGTATTGCCCCTGCATAGTGACATGTGACACGGACATATATGTGTATCATGTATATTGACATGTGACACACACATTTATGTGTACTGCCCCTTCATAGTGACATGTCACACGGACATATATCTGTATAATGTATAGTGACATGTGACACCCACATTTTTGTGTATTGCCCCTTCATAGTGACATGTGACACGGACATATATGTGTATAATGTATATTCACATGTGACACACACATTTATGTGTACTGCCCCTTCATAGTGACATGTGACACGGACATATATGTGTATAATGTATAGTGACATGTGATACGCACATTTATGTGTATTGCCCCTTCATAGTGACATGTGACACGGACATATATGTGTATAATGTATAGTGACATGTGATACGCACATTTATGTGTATTGCCACTGCAACAAAATTAGCTTAAAACAAAATCAGTAAACAACTACATTTAAATGACATTATATGTCATGTATACTGATATGTCACACGTACACAAAATAATTACATTAAACTATGGAATGTGCTTCATGTATGTGACATATGTGTGTAGCCCCCAACAAAAAATAAGGTTAATTGAAAAAAATTACACGACTATATTTCAATGACATTCATTTACTTCAATTCAATAGATCATATAAAGCTGAATCTTTTTATTTCTTTGAATATTCAAACAGACTCTGCATCAATAGCGTCTCTCAACAATTTGCACCATCCCTTTTAAAGAACACCAACAAAGAAGAAGAGGTAAGATACAACAAGACATTACATGCTCAAAAGGCCATGCTTTGCTACATGAAAAATTATAAATATACAAATAACTATTTCACTTTCTTTTTCAAAAAGACACTACAAGAAGACCGGCGCATTAAGATTGGCAGGAGGGGACCGTCTGTCATTCAAAACTTCAAGCAAGGTAAAGTATTAAGTATAAACAAGAAAGAACCATGAGCCTCATTCAATTGCGACTTCCTCAATTGAATAGGGCTCTATATAAGCACATAACATATTTTTTATACATAACTTTTTAGTTACTGAACTTCTAACCACAATCAAGGTTTTCAATAACTAAAAACTTTGCTCAATAAATATGTTATGTGATTATATAGAGCCCTCTTCAATTGGCAAAATTGCAATTCAATGAGGACCTATATATCTTTAATGGCCAAGGGCCTCACTCAAATGTGATTTGCCCATTTCAATAGGGCTCTATATAAGCACAGAGCATTTTTTTTAAAGGAACTTTTTCTTTTGTGAACACGTTGCTTCAATTGCGACTTCCTCAATTGAATAGGGCTCTATATAAGCACATAACATATTTTTTATACATAACTTTTTAGTTACTGAACTTCTAACCACAATCAAGGTTTTCAATAACTAAAAACTTTGCTCAATAAATATGTTATGTGATTATATAGAGCCCTCTTCAATTGGCAAAATTGCAATTCAATGAGGACCTATATATCTTTAATGGCCAAGGGCCTCACTCAAATGTGATTTGCCCATTTCAATAGGGCTCTATATAAGCACAGAGCATATTTTTTAAAGGAACTTTTTCTTTTGTGAACACGTTGCTTTTGGATACAAGTTCACTAAATACAAAATTACGTAAAAAAATATGCTCTGTGCTGATATTGAGCTCTATTCCATTGGCCAAAACACAATTGAATGAGGAGATCACAATATAACAAATGCAGTAACCAAAGGCCCTCATTCAATTGCTATTTTGGGCAATTCAATATGGCTATAAATAAGCACTTTTAGGCCCTTATTCTATTTTAACAAATATATGTGATGATGTGCTTATTTACAACCCTATTCAATTTTCAACATTGCAATTCAATGACAGCCTTAGAGTACTATTACATTGTAAAAAATGCAATTGAATGAGGGGCAAACTATGCAACATATGGTACACACAAAGGCCCTCATTCAATTGAAATTTGCCCAATTGAATACGGCTCTCAATAACAACATAACTATTTTTTTTAAATAAGTTTTTAGTTACTAAAAATATATCCAAAATAAAGTTTTTCACTGACTAAAAACTTCTTCAAAAAAATATGCTATGTGCTTATTTAGGGCACGATTAAATTAGCCAAATCGCAATTGAATGAGACACAAACTGCTACACACAAAACTGAATTTCTTATTCAATGTTTAACAACCTATAAGCCTTAGAAAGAAGAAAAAATAAGAATAACAAAAGTGTTGCGCACCTAATAGCATTGTACAAAAAATCACACAAACTCATAGGAAACTAAATTAACATTCTTCTTTAATGTTTAACAACCTATAACCAGTACAATCAAGAATAAATAACTTTTGCACAAGTGGTGCGCACCAAACAGGATTGTCAAAAACTAACACAAACACATAGCAAAATACGTTAATTATATTATTTCATGGTTCACTAACTATAAGCATCACAATAAAGGTTAAATAAGTATACCGCAAGTGGTGTGCACAAAACAGGATTGTACAAAAAATAAAATAAACACATAGCAAAATAAATTTATATTCTTATTTAATATATCACAACCCACAAGCCTTACTAAGAACCTTCAAGAACAATAACAAAAGTTGTGGGATTGTACACAAAGTAAAAAAAAAAAAATATAGAAAAAAATAACCATAACTGATACAATACAGTCAAATTAATACATTTTTCAATTATTTAAAAGACCTTTCACTCAAACAACATTTTCTATTTTATATTACAACAGATACTGCGTGAAGACAATCGGACGAGGACTTTTTCCACAGGACCGGACCATCGGACGAGGACTCGGACCAGACCAGCAGACGAGGAATTTCAACACAGGACCAGACCAGCAGACGAGGAATTTCAACACAGGACCAGACCATCGGACGAGGACTTTCACCAACGGACCACAACATCGGACGAGGGATATCGCCACAGGACCACAACATCGGACGAGGGCTATCGCCACAGGACCACACCATCGGACGAGGACTTCCAACAGAGGACCACACCATTGGACACCGATTTTGAACCGAGGACCAACAAACATTCGGATTTAAATCACACTTCAACCAAGGTAAAGTATAATAAGTACTAAAGTATAAAACTAAAGAAACTGCTTTCAGTTGCATCTGTGTCAACAGAAAAATAAAATAATTAATTTAATATCTCCCTTATTTTATTAAAATTGCTACTATGCAATACATAGCTCAATAACCACATCACTTTTTCTTTTAGCAAAGAAGTTTTGCAGTGGAAAATATCTATCCACAAACAACGTTTTTAATAAATAAAAACATTATTTTAAAAAAATATGTTACATGCTTATTTACAGCACTATTCTATTGGCCACATTCTTAGCCAGTGAGGACACGAATTATAAATTTAACTAAATATAAATGATACATTCTAAATATAAATGATACCTTAATGATTTGCCTTTTAGTTCACCAATTGTGCACAAGAATCTTTAACAGGAATTACAATTTTAAATATACACAATTACATTTACTTTTTTTTCCTTTACAGATTAATATGGCTGATAACGAGACCAAAGAAGAGAAGAAAAGACGTCAAACTAGAGAAAGACAAGAGAGATGGGCCGCCCAGCAGACACCGGAGGAGAAAGAAATTCGACGAGAAAAAGAACGCAAAAGACTTGCAAATAAAAGAATATCAGCTGCAAAAATGAAAGATACAACCAAAAAAAATAAAAAGATAATAAAGCATTTACAAACTGTTCCTAAAACATCAGATGACATTTTACAAGATACCAGTCAAGACAGACCAAAAAAAGCAACTACAAAAACAAAGCATTTACAAACTCTTACTAAAAACTTACAGGACATTTCAACCAAACAAGTCCAACATATACCAAGAAAAGCTACGAAAAAAACTAAACATTTAGAACCTGTTGTTGAAACATTTCATGACTTTTCATCTGATGAATATGAAAGTCAACATCCAATATGCTTTGCAAATTGTCCTTTACTGAAGTCTTTAGCAGTAGAGGTTCATAGTTGTGGGGACATGACTACTCAATGTCAATTTTGTGAGGCTTATTATTTTAAACAGGAGAGACCCTGAGATGGACAATTTATTAGTTGTTGTCAAAAAGGAAAGTTCAAACTTCCAGAAAGGAAACAATTTCCAACCTATTTACAAAATATTATGACTGAACCTACTTTTCCAAATTACAAAAATTTTAAGACAAACATAAGATCCTACAATAGTGCCATATCATTTGCATCTATGGGGGCAACATTGGCTGCTAATGTACCAGGACATGGTCCTTACTGTTTTAAAGTCCAAGGACAAATTTATCATCGGACTTCACATTTACATCCAGAGGAAGGAGAGCAAAGAAAATTCGCTCAACTATATGTCCTAGATACAATGGAAGCTGTTGACCAACGTATGCAGATGGAAGAAAATAAAAAATGCTTACCCACTGTTTTTATAGAGCTAAATAACATTATGGACAACAATCCCTACAGTAAAGCTTAAAAAAATTGGCAGAAGTAGAAAATGAACAACTACTTCATGCACAAAGACATCAATTACCCATGCCAAAGGTTAATATGGTGCTTAAAAGAGACAGACATACTGATAAACGTCGTTATAACTTGCCAACATCAAATGAGGTTGCAATGGTCTTTCAGAATGATGAAGGAGAACCACCATTTCAAAGAGACATTAGAGTATATCCCAGAAATGAGGACCAACCATTTATTAATATTAATATCTTAAGTCCAAATTTAGATCCAATGACATATCCCATCTTTTTCCCACACGGAGAAGCAGGTTGGCAACCAAAATTAACCCTTCCCAGTTACCCAAATGCTAAAGCCAGAATCCGAAATAATGTTTCTATGCTTTAATTTAAAGTTGCTCAAATTGCCATTAGAGATGAATTTAATCCAATTTTATGTGGTGGGAAACTAACACAACAATGGATTATTGATTCATATTTGCAAGTTGAGGCAAATAATTTAAACTTTATAAAATATCAACAAGATAAACTACGTGTAGAACAATATTGTGGACTCATGGACTATGTTGCTGACGTGGCTACAAGCAGAGACATGACAGCTGGCAAAGCCATCATTTTACCATCTTCCTTTCAAGGATCTCCTCGAAATATGAGAGAAAGATACAATGATGCTATGGCTATTGTGACAAAATTTGGAAAACCAGATTTATTTGTGACATTTACATGTAATCCACAATGGCCAGAAATTAATCAAAATCTACTTCTTGGACAAAGTGCTTCAGATCGACCAGATTTAGTAGCCAGAGTTTTTAAGATCAAATTAAATGAATTAATACGTGACTTCACTATAAATCAGTTATTTGGCAAATGTCTTGCTTATGTATATACATTGAATTTCAAAAAAGAGGCCTTCCACATGCACATCTTCTCATAATACTTCAAGAGAAAGATAAATTAGATACTTCGGACAAAGTGGATGCAGTCATAGTTGCTGAACTACCAGATCCAGAACTATATGGTAGACTATATGAGATTGTTACTCATCGCATGATTAATGGACCCTGTGGAGACCTTAATCCACAATCACCATGTATGGAAAATAATCAATGTTCAAAAGATTTTCCAAAAGATTATAGAGACAAAACATATGCAAATTGTGATGGATATCCACTTTATAAAAGAAGAGAAGGAGATAGTGCCATTATTCGTGGAAAAAAAGTGGACAATAGATATGTAGTACCCTACAATCCACATTTACTCATGAAGTACAACGCCTACATCAACGTAGAAGCCTGCACTTCCATCAAATCCATTAAATATGTCTACAAATATATTTACAAAGGTTACGATGCAGCTACTGTAGTCGTCAAAAGTGCAGACAACCCTGAAAGTAGTGAGTTAGTACATGATGAACTTGCATCTCATGTAGATGCTCACTATGTCAGTGCGCCAGAAGCTATGTGGCGGCTTTTAAAATTTGAAATGCATGATAGATCACATGCAGTATATAGGTTAGCAGTACATTTGCCACAACGACATTTAGTCAATTTCCATGCTGGAAATGAAATGAATGCATTGGCCCAAAGTGAAGATCGTCACACTACACTAACTGCATGGTTTGCATTAAATTCCACTGATGCTCAAGCAACACAATACTTATATATTGAAATTCCATATCACTATGTTTTTGTGAATGGATTATGGAGAGCAAGAAAAACCAGAGGCAATAAAATAATTCCACGAATTTACACAGTCAGTCCAAGAGATGTTGAACGATTTTGCTTATGGATATTACTTTTAAATGTTCCAGGAGCACAAAGTTTTGAACAATTAAGAACTGTTAATGACATTGTATATGAATCCTTCCATTTAGCTGCAAGACATAGAAACTTACTCGCTGATGATACAGAGTGGGAAAGATGTTTAGAAGAAGCAGCACAATGTCAAATGCCACGACAGATGAGAGAACAATTTGCTTTTATTTGTATCTTCTCAAATGCTCCAAATGCATTAGCTTTGTGGGAGACTTTTAAAAGTAATATGGCTGAAGACTTTATGCGACGATACAATGAACCCATTGCACACTTAAAAGCGTTAATGGAAATCCAAGAAGTATTTTTAACTCATGGATTAAGTTGTGCAAGTTTTAATTTGCCTGATCCAGGTCTTATAGATGACATAAACTTTGAAGACTATGACATTCAACTACAAGCAGAAAGAACACAAGAAAGACTTGCAACTTTAAATACACTACAATTGCAAGCATTTCATGCCATTAAAAATGCAATAGATGATGACATGGTGACAGAGCGTTATTTCTATCTTGATGGACCTGGCGGATCAGGAAAAACCTATTTGTACAATTTATTAATGAGTTCAGTACGAGCACAAGGACAAATAGCAATGGCGTTTGCCACTACTGGAATTGCTGCACTTTTATTAGAAGGTGGAAGAATTGTTCATAGTGGATTTAAACTGCCAGTGCCTATTTTGGAAAATTCTGTGTCAGATATTCGCATGACATCCTTACAAGCAAAGAAATTGAAGAAATGTAAATTAATTATAATAGATGAGGCCACAATGATGTCATGCTATGCCCTCCAATGTATTGACCGTTTGCTTCGTGAAGTCATGGATAATATTTTTCCATTTGGTGGAAAGGTAATGTTGTTGGGTGGTGATTTTAGACAAACATTACCTGTCGTTGTACATGGAAATCGAACAGACATTATTGAAACATGTATAAAGTCAAGTACAGTATGGAAACATTTTACCCATCTTCAACTGCAACAAAATATGAGATCAGAAGGCCAAACTGATTTCAATGATTGGCTTATTAAAATTGGAGAAGGCAGAACAGAAAAAATACTACATTTACCTGACGACACTGTAGAGATCCCACCTCATATGATTTGTCAACAAGATATTATATCCGCTATATTTGAAGGGAGCATAAATAACGAAGAATATTCCGAGCTTGCCAACCAAGTTATACTGACGTGTAAAAATAAAGATGCATTAATACTCAATAATGAAATCTTAAAAAAAATTAATGCACCACAAAGAAATTATCACAGTGCTGATTCTGTACTTGCTGATGACAATGAAAGTCAGGCAAACTTTTCAACTGAATTCATTAACTCTTTAACTCCTTCTGGAATGCCACCACATATTTTGCAGCTAAAGAAAGGTGCAATTATCATGTTACTGCGAAATATGAACCCCAAAAAAGGCCTATGCAATGGCACAAGATTAATTGTTCGACAATTAAAGGACCATTTTATAGATGCTGAAATTTTAACTGGGACCCATAAAGGAGAGAGAGTTTTCATACCAAGAATAGATTTAGCACCAAGTGAAAGTAGTCTCCCTTTTATACTTCAAAGAAGACAATTTCCCATTATTATGGCATTTGCCATGACCATTAATAAATCACAAGGTCAAACTTTCAAATCTGTGGGTATTTACTTGGAAGAACCAGTTTTTGCACATGGTCAATTGTACGTTGCGTTGTCACGCTGCAAAAATCCACAGGCTATTAAAGTTTACATTGAAAACAATGAAAGTCAAGGTGATTTATTAGAAGATGGACGTATTTTTACTAAAAACATTGTCTACTATGAAGTACTATAACTTTGCAGGATACAAACTAAAGCCATGCAAACATTTTGGAAAAACATTCAAAAATACAAAACAATTGGTTGTTTAATTCAGGCCTAATTAATGGAAGTCATGTTTATGGAGAATTCGCCTCACAAAATACTTGCCTTGCATTTCTATGAAAAATTATGTTAAAATGTTAAGTCACTATGTTAATGTTTCTAATGTTACAAGTTTAAAAACAATATTTTCAAGTTATTTCATTCAACATATTACAAAGTTCATGTTAAGAGCTCAAGCACCTTTTAAGTCACAATGTAAATATTCTATGTTATCTTAAGATTACTACCTACATTAATGTTTATCGCCAGTTTAAGTGCTCAGTAATGAATTACTTTAATTACGTACGGTTTAAGTAGAGTTTTTAATGTATGCCTTCCTCTACATTCAATGTATATTAAACTTAACAATTATTCTGATATAAATTGCATGTTAATACTGATTAATTTCAAGTTAAACTGTTTTTACATTCAAATGTTAATACTTTTAATTCAAAATTATGTTACAAAATGTATTTACTATGTTCCTGTTTATAATGTTCAAAATTAGACAAATGTTTTGCAAAAATTACAAAGTTACATAAAAAATAAAGTTCAATTTTAAAAATATATACTTTCAAGGTTATTGCTTACATATATTTTAAACTTCATGTTAAAATTTGGTACATTTAAAAAAGTCTTTTTACTTTTTACTTTTCTCTGGATTCTATGTATATTAAAGTGAACAATTCTTCAGATACAAATTTCAATTTAAAAAACCATTACATCAACATTTTACAAAAATACATGTTCATATCACAATACTTACAAGGGTCAAAAATATATTTAAATAACTAAACAACTTCACAAACATATACATCACATTGCCGTCATTTTTTGACGGGCAAGTCGCTAGTGAGGATATATCCCCCAGAATACTCCTGACAGTGGCACCAATATGAAAGGGAATTACAGTTGATTTCAGGCAAAAATTATTCCCTCAACCTGTTTTTTTTCAGATGCAACATTATCTTCACTGGATTCAGAAAGTCTCTGGCTTACTGCAAAACACTTACATCATGTTTATGACATTAAATATCAAGTGGATAATCCAAATTGTAAAAGCTGCACTGTCAGTATAAAGGCAGTGGGGCTCCAAGTGACTGCCATTTATGATGTACTAATGACATTTTCAAAGTTGAAAAATGCAAATACTGTAGTTCATCATGAGACATAACACCTTGCTATGCAAATGAGCGACTTAACACTGTGATTTAGAATAATATATTATTGAAAATGGATACTGTAAGTGAGGTGTTACAAATCAAACCAGTGGATACTGTGATCGCTACTTATTTGATGAAATAATTAATTATTCGTCAAATGTTGTGTTTGCTGTTGAAAAAATGACAACATACTTTAGATAAGGGGTTGAGGTTGAGGAGGGGGGTTGAGGTTGAGGGGGGGTTGAGGATGAGGAGGTGGTTGAGGAAGGGGGTTGAGGATGTGGAGGGGGATTGAGGATGAGGAGGGGGGTTGAGGAGGGGGGTTGAGGATGAGGAGGGGGGTTGAGGAGGGGTAGTTGAGGAGGGGGTTTGAGGAGCACGGTTGAGGATGAGGAGGGGGGTTGAGTAGGGATAGTAGAGCAGGGAGAATGAGGACAGGGGTTGAGGAGGGAGGATGAGGGGGGCTGAAGAGAGGGGATGAGGAGGGAGGTTGAGGAGGGAGGTTGAGGAGGAGGGTTGAGGATGAGGAGGGGTTGAGGAGGGAGGTTGAGGAGGGGGGTTGAGGATGAGGAGGGGGGTTGAGCTTGGGGGTTGAGGAGGGAGGATGAGGAGGGGAGTTGAGGAGAGCGGTTGAGGATGGGGGGTTGAAGATGAGGAGGGAGGTTGAGGAGGGTGGTTGAGGAGGGAGGATGAGGAGGGGGTTGAGGAGGGTGGTTGAGGAGGGAGGATGAGGAGGGGGTTTGAGGAGGGTGGTTGAGGATGAGGGTTGAAGATGAGGAGGGGAGTTAAGGAGGGAGGTTGAGGAGGGGGGTTGAGGAGAGAGGATGAGGGGGGATAATGAGAAGGGGGTTGAGAATGAGAAGGGAGGATGAGGAGGGCTGTTGAGGAGGGGGGTTAAGGAAGGTGATAAGGGAGGGAAAGAGACACGAAGGAGAGGGAGAAAGAGACACAGGGAAAGGAGAGGGGGAAGAGACACAGGGGAGGGAGGGAGGGAGGGGGAAGAGACACAGGGAAGGGAGAGGGATGAAGATACACAGGGGAGGGAGAGGAGGGGAAGAGACACAGGGGAGGGAGAGGAGGGGTAGAGACACAGGGGAGGGAGAGGGGGGAGAGACACAGGGGAGGGAGAGGGGGAAGAGACACAGGGGAGAAAGAAGGGGGACACAAGAAAGGGGCACAGAAGGAACACAAGAGGGGGACACAGAGGGCACAAGAGGGACACAGGGGGCAGCACATTTCCCATCCTCTGCTTATACTCGAGTCACTAAGTTTTCCCAGTATTTTGTGGCAAAATAGGTGCCTTGGCTTATTCTCGGGTCGACTTATACTCGGTATATGGAATAAGATATCTGGAATATATATATATATATATATATATATATATATATATATATATATATATATATATATATATACGGTATATATATATGTATCTTAATCCCTATAGAAGGTTATAAGAACTATCTCTGTCTGACTGGATTGATATATGTGTGGTATAAGATATCTGGAAGATATATATAAGTGTCAGAGTACCAGAGATTCTAGCTGCCCTGGTCCTGTACAACTACTAAAGTGGATGTAAAGATGTTATGATGCCTTGCACATGAAACGTTGTCAATGATTGTATTAGCGATTTATACAAAACCCAGAAGACTCACAGACTACTGCAGAATGTTATCAGTTCAAGTTTAAATATTCACCCATTGAACCTATTATGAAGTTTCAACAGTAATAAAAGCAGTTCCAGATTTTTATAACACTGAGCCTGCGTTCATATAAGAGACATCTGCTGCCATCATGAAGGGAAATAAAAGAACCTTGTGTATCTGCTGGGTAGGTTTAGTCATAACAACCTTATCAAGCCCAATTGAAGAAAGCAGATTGCCACACATACTAACAAACTTCCATATATCAGAAGAAAGACACAGGATGACACACTTATACAGCTTATGTTTCTATAGAAGAAATGGTTAGAGTAGTTAAGTACAATGATGGTCATGTTGTTTTCAACCTATATTGTACTGGACAATACACAGCATATGTTATCAAATGGAACACAAATACATACAAGTTGGTTTTCATGATGCAGACCTGTAGAACATTTTACCTAATGTTTGGATTGCATTAGCACATTAAAAAGTGGTGAGCCTAATTTCTCAAAACATATTTATTATCAGCCATGACTAACAAAGGGCTGATATGTGCCCGTCTTTGGGCCTCTCTTATATTGTACTCCATGTTATATAAGCAAAGTTAAGAAAAGTAAACTTTTGAGCGCTGAATTATACAAATGGCATTCTATAGTTGCCACAATTTATACCTGATGTAGAGTTACATCTCTATATGCTAACAAATTACCATGGTAAGATTAAAATAAAAAATAATATTTAAAAAAAATAAAGATTAAAAGATTAAATTAAATAACTGTGTGTTGTTGTTTTTTTCTGATATGTGACCTAAACCATGCAAAGGAAAGTGTTGTCAAATTGCAAGAAGGAGCACCAAGTATGCTTGTCTTCTGGATTGTCATGTGGCCTATGACTTGTCATGTGTTTGTGTATTAGGATGAGGTGCAATGTGCATGATGTGATGTCAATCTATTAAGAGATGACTGAAGTATTTCTACTGGTAGGAGAAGAACTATTTCTGTTTTTGATGTCTGTATATTAAGAGAAGGTCAAATGTCATAAAAAACATTTTAGTTGCACTTTCTTACATTCATTAGCCAGTCAAGCTGCTAGTCAGTATTACAAAATCTGTGCAACTTTTATTTTCAACAACTATAATGAATTAATACATATTACTTCATACACTTAATACATATTCAATAGACTGACACTTTTTTATTTATGATAGTATGTTGTTTTTTCTAATATCATTGCAGTTTGTTACAATTACATTTTTCAAATGGTATTGTTTCAAACATTACAAGCACAGTTTCATAGAGCTAAAGGTGAGTGTTGTTGCAGAATGATGATTATGAAATCTCAATCAAAGTGCTCTGATTTTAACTTAATAAAACCAAACTCAAAATACATAAATGTAACCTTCTAGCTGCCCACTATATTTAGATATATGTGGCCCAGCTGTGAAAAGCACATACTGTCTCTAATACATTCTAATACAAAACCTTTTTTCCTGGAGAGTTACATTATTGTACACTGCGGGCTAGTGTCCCTGGAATATGTTTAAAACAGAACCTCCATATGCCTGGAATTATGCGGTCCATAGGGTTACTGAGATGCACACAGGTCACCCAAGATGGCAGAGAGGTCAGACAAATTGGGGTCCACTGGAGAAGAAAACTGCAACCCACTCCAGTCACAGTGCTAAGAAAACTTTATGGACAGGCACATGCAGAGACATAACAATATGGCACTAGAAGATGAGCCCCTCAGGTCAGAAGGTGCCTACCATATTACTGAGGAAGAGCAGAGAGCAAGTACAAGTATCACCAGATCTAATGAAGTGGTTGACCCGAAGCCAAAAGACTGTAGATGTGTCTGAAGGGGAAAGGAAAGTCTGCTGCTGCAAAGAACATTTCAGCATTGGAATGTTAGAACTATGAAGCGAGGGACCGTATTTGCGGAGGTGGAGACTCTACGGTGCCTCACAAATGGTTACAAATAACAACACAAGCGGCACTTTAAAAAAATGGATCTAACTTGCATACACTAAATACGGACTTACACAAAAAAATAGGAACCGCGGGACTTGAAACGCAAAATTTATGGACTTAGCCTAAAAAAATACGAGAAGAGATACTTAGAAAAAAAAACATTACAAACTTGCAAAAATACGACCTTAACGGCCAAACCGTGCCCACCTGAAAACATTAAAAACACAATAAATACACACAAAAAATACATAAAAGGCTTACCCACAGCAAAGGGGGGGGGGGCACCCAGGACCTCTGCAAGTGAAGTTACACCTCAAATTAAGTCCAAATTCCAGAGTTTAGACACACGAAAATCCCCTAAGCGAGGGAAAAAATGGCCGGCGAAAAAAAAGAAAACGAGGCTACAGGACCCTAAAGCCGCAAAACACCACCAAGCACATTCGCTTTTTCCAAAAAGCCATATGAGGTACAAGATACACTTTTACCAAGGACGCTAAATCATTCACACCTGCGTACCACATACACATTTTACAACACTAACTTACACAATGCGGAGGTACACAGATACACTAACGTCTTTCTCTCGTGCACGCAGCCTATTTACACTGCTATATTGTTATATTGTTATACCCCCACACATTGCTGACACTTACACCTCAGCTCCACAACACTGCAAACCTACATTGTATGCTACAGGAACATCACAACAGATTGTCAGCTCTTCAGCACAATGCTTCCTGCATATATTACTTCAAAATAGGTAAAGTATATTCATTTATTAATTATTTAATTACCATACAAAAATGCATATACAGAAAAAAAAACACTATTGCAATAAACACAAAAGCCATTCACTGCGCGCCTCACAATGAGCAGCAACGCTGCTCATAGCACACAAAGCCTTGCAGTAAGCACAAAAAGCAGATCAGCGCTGACCAAATGATAACAGCAAAAGCGCCTCTCAGAAAAAAAATACCACAACCAACAGACTTGCAATGAGCGCCAAAGGCGCTCAGCGCGAGGCTCGCAATGAGCGCCGAAGGATCTCACATGACCCAAAAAATGTATGTCTGAGCCAAACAGCATTACCTGCCTTATAATTTTATTGCCCCATCATTTTTGACGGGCAAGTCGCTAGTTTTAAATAAATATTATTTCATCATATTTTGGAATGGTCATGCATATGCAGTATGAAAAGCCATGCTGCAACATGCATAAAGCAATTAAAGACACACTACCTGAATAAATAGCAACACAAAAACATGAAAATGATGCTATATTAATCCTTTCTCACTCACAGAGGCTCTAATGTGGACCCTGGAAGATTGTATATACATCTCGTTTATCACATCTACATTGGGAAAACAAATAGTGGCCAAATTATACCCCCACATCACATATATCAAGTACCAGGGGAACATTGTATTATTTGTTGTTCAGTCCGTCAGTCATGTCCGACTCTTTGTGACCCTATGGACTGCAGCACATGTAGCTAGGCATCTGCCTGTGCTGGAGTGGTTTGCCAGTTCCTTCTCTAGTGGACTGTGATTTGTCTGACCTCTCATGCTATGGCCAACCGACAGTGGTCGTACATGGTATAGCTCACAGCTTCACAAGCCCCTTCACATCCACCACTTAGCAATCCACAAGGAGACCAGGGGAACATACACCACACTAATGTAAATTGATGAATAGCTAAACATAATGGGAGGTCGGCAAATGGGAATGGGTATACATCTTGGCACATGGTCACCAGCAATGGCGTGGGATTTTCCAGGATGGGCGTAGCGGAGAATACCCCTGAAGGAGGTGAGTTGGCTGATGAGCCACTTGCCTCTGCATAGCCTCCATGTGTTTTTGCGGCCCCTCCTGATGGGTTAGAGTAGATTAGTGTGGTGTATGTTCCCCTGGTCCCCTTCAGCACTGCTAAGTGGTGGTGTTGAAGGGGCGTTTTGTACTTCAATGAAGCTTTGAGCTATACCATGTAGGGTAACTCTAGGTGAGCAGGTCATAGCAGAGACATCAAACTAATCACTAGAGAAGCAACGGGCATCCCTTATCCAGTATCACCTGCTATATTGTTAGCAGGCCCTCAGGGGAATGTTGATACTTCACAATACCACTAATTGTACTTGGCATGTGTATTAACCCATTATTATTATTATTATTATTATTATTATTATTATACTAGCAACTTGCCCGTCAAAAATGATGGCAATAAAATGTGAATTCTGGCAATGCTGTTTGCCACACAATGGGAGCCTCTCTCTGTCTGCTTCCTCCCTTGTTACCCCCCTCCTCTCCCTCCCTTGTGTCTCCTTTCCCACCCTGTGTTTTTACCCCCTCTCCCCCCATGTCTTTCCCCCTGTCCCCCCATGTCTCTTTCCCCACCTCTCCCTACCCTATGTCTCTTCCCCCCTCTCCCTCCCCTGTGTCTCTTTTCCCCCCTGTGTCTCTTACCCCATGTCTCTTTCCCCCTCCCTCATTTCTGTTCCCCCCCCATTTCCCTCACCTGTGTCTCTCCTCTCCCTCCCCTTACGCTGCTCAATGCGCATGCGCAGCTTACGCTGTGCAATCCGCATGCCGGCCTGTTGCGCAATGCGCATGAGTGGCTTATGCCGTGCTATGCACATATGTGGGCCTGTTGCGTAATGCGCATGCACGGCTTATGCCGCGCTATGTGCATGTGCGCCCAATTTGCGACAGTCGTAGTTGTCAATCGACGAATCGCAGTATGACAACTAATATATGTGATGATATATTATTATATGATATACAATGCTATTATTACTAGTATTATTGTTATATGTATTGATCTATTGCATATTATCTAGGGCTCATTAGTTTGCATATATAGGAATGTGATGCATGTGGATGTCCCATAACCCAACCAGTGAAAACATACTGACACGGTTAGAACGGTATAACAAAGCTTTATTTCATACATAGAGCACAATCAGAAATTGACAAGACTTTGCATTAATATCATGGGAGTGGTGTGGGTGGATCCTGGAAGAGGAAGAGGCTTGTAGGGAAATGGGGATACCTAAAAGGGAAATGTCATAGTCTAGACTAAGCATGATGCATAGCACCTACCAGTGTCCCATGTGGTCACTACACCACTGCAACCGGAATCTGATGAAAAAAAGAATCATCAGAAATCACTCCATTTAATTGAAGAAACCATTAATGTGCATAGCACGTTCAACTTGTCTAGATCTGCGCAATGAAACAGATGATTCAACTTCTGGACTGTGTAATCCAATCCAGTTTCACACAAAAAGTGATCAACTAAAAAAAGGCGGAGGAGGAAAAAGAAAAAAATCTAAATGTGTTTAGAGTACAGTGCTAAATATTGTAACTGTAACAATATATCAGCTCACCTGATTCCCATCTGCAACCATTACTAACTATTAGCTATGTCTCATGATAATCAGCAATATGGGCAAATAGCCATTAATATGGAGAGGATACAAAGGTCAGCAGCCAGATTCACTGTTACTTACATCAGACCCAAGGAACTGTTCTCAGACTGATATTGAGGTCAGGATCACATGCTTCACTAGTGCATATATCAATGCTAGCTGTAATTAACATGCCATTGTGAGACATTGCAAGTCCACTGCCATAGCGGTATTAGTCTACATTTAAGATAACAACAATAATGCCATAGATATCTGGCTATATAATAGGTTTAAGATTGTGGGAGCTACATGTTAAGGGTGGAAGCTGTCATTGAAGGAATATCTACCTGAGAGGCACTGGGAAAACCTTACACCTCATACATTTCCTTCACAATGCTTGCAGGTGCAGAAAATTCCTTCATGGGTCTGAGTTTTACTTAAAACAAAATAACAACAAAAAAAGAAAAAAAACACCTACAAAATAAGGCCTAAAAAATATAGGGACTACAGCATCTCTTCTCAGCAGCATTCCTCAGTAACCATCAACTGGTGACATGTTCAACAGAACCCTACATGTCCACAGAGAAGAGGATCATGGGCCATGTGATGGGAGGTAGACATCCAATACTCTGTAGCCAGGCAAGATTAGGTTAACATTTTGACTAATAGATTGTCACTGAGGAGTGCTATTAAGAAGGCACAAACATCTGCCCAGCCCCTAGGTTCTCCTCCCCCTAGACATAGGGCGCAAATCCACAGTGGCCGGCTAATGTCTCCCTGGTGATAGGGAGTGGGGTGGGGGGCAAGGGAAGCAGCGGCACCTGCAGTGGTGGAGGCATGGTGGGAGGAGAGGAGGGGCAGGGCTGCGGTGGCTGGAGGATGCCTCCGCGGTGGAGGAGGCAAGGCTGGGGACCAGAGCACGTCACATGGCTTCTTGGCTTCTTCTGTGACCCCTTGGAATGTGCTCTGGTCCACCCCAATCTTGGGCAACCCGGCCAGACAGGATTCAGTCATCAGGTGGTGCTTCCTCTCCTCCCTATTGCGTCTGGCCAGGCTGCGCATGACCGCCACATGATTGGCGGAGATGCTGGCCTGGATCCCCCGAGGCAGTGGTGTTGGTGGGGATGGTGTTGATGGTGGCAGCCAGTCCAGTACACTGCTGTGAGGGGGAGGTGGTGGCTGCCTGCTCTGATTACACCATTTGGAGGGCCCAGGCGATAGCCTCAGTGTCTGGAGCAGGGGGATAGTACGGTTGAATCCCGGGGGTGTGGTCGTTGGTCCTGCTGGTGACCCCATTAGCCAGATGATATCCTCCTCCTCCAAACCAGGGTCCTCTTGTTTCCTCCTCCCCTGCACCGGTTCCTGCTGAGCGGGGGTTGCTCCACCACTTCCTGCACCGATGGAGCCGTTGACCCGCCTCTGGCTCACCACTGGACCCAGATATCCTTGATGCTCAAAGATAGAAAAGAAAGGTATATTTCATTTGTATGATGAATAGTACATTGTTTTGTGTGCATTCATAACTATCTGTCATCTTGGCTTGAACCTGGATGATTCTCCAAATTGCAACTCAGATTAGCTATCATTTGCTAAATATGATCTTTTCTTTGGTCCTTGGTCTTGATTGTTCTTGGCTCCTAACGCTATCTTGATTCCGGTTGCGTTTAGTAACTGCATAGGCTGCAGTGGGCACACCAATACATGGACTCTTTATTGTTTAATTACTGTTGTTGAGCCCAGGAATGACAGTGATTTGTCAGATTCATGTATTTAATGTCTCATCCATCTATCCCTTGTTAATTGCATGGAGCTGACATGTCAATGTCCTTGTTGGTCATCATGTACATGTGTGTTGTGTGATGTACATGTAGCGGCATTTTGGTGTATGTGATATTCACCTGACATGGACCCTGGGTCCTGCTGGGCCACCAGGCCTGAAGCTCCAGTGGCGGGCACCTGGCTCAGAAGGTCCTTGGCCAACCTCTTCCACTCATTATAGCTCACAGTCGCTTTCTTGTCCTCCTTGGCCATCATTCTCCTCACCTTGGCCCTGATGTCATTAAAACGGTGCTTGACGGACCTCACATATCTGCCCACTGCTGTTACCTCAGCTGCTACCTCCTTCCATGCCTGGTGCGTGTATTTCAGGGCCCTGTGCTTGCCCTTAGCCTCTTGCCCTCCCAACTGTGGACAGGGATACTTGCCTCCCTGACCTGTCCCTGAGGCCTGTCCCTCCCCAGAACTACCCCCCCCCCATCTGTCCCTTGTCTACATGTGCTTGTTGCTAGGGCCGCCCTACCACCACCCACCTCCTCCTCTCTACTTTCCTCCTCCTCCGCCACCTCCTCTACCACCTCTGCCACCTCCTCCACCTCCTCCTCCTCTGCCACCTCCTCCTTCTCCTCTGCCACCTCCTCTTCCTCCTGTCCTCCAACACTCCTCACCTCCTCCTCCTCCTCGCCTCCGCAACTCCTCCCCTCCTCTCGTCCACCACTCCACAGGGCCACCTCTCTCTCCTCTCTCTCTCCTCCTCACCTATCCTCATCTCCTCCTCCTCACCTCCGCCACTCCCCACCTCCTCTTGTCCACCACTCCCCAGGGCCACCTCTCTCTCCTCTCTCTCTCTCCTCCTCACCTATCCTCATCTCCTCCTCCTCGCCTCTCCACTCCTCTCCCCTCCTCTCTCCTCCCTCCATTTAAATCCCAAAAAGAATATAAGAAAGTTTTGCTGTATATGTATGAGGAAAATGTAAAATGTGTGGGAGGATGTGACTAGGGGTGTGTGTATTGAGTGAACTAGCTCTATGTGTGCTCTTTAATTTATGTGTATTGCTATTATGTGTAATCTGTAAATACGTGTAATCAAGGATTAAGTGTAAAATCGCCATTAGTATAATAGAAATAAACAAAGCTGCTATATACTGCTCTCTGTACTCACCTGCTCTCTCGCTCTCACTGAAGAACCGCCAACTCTGCGACCTGCATGCTACTTTGGAAGGAAATACAACACAGTCAACGCATGTTCGGGTGGAAGGCAACTTTATAATCTCCCTCTGTCAATCATCTGTGGCTAGACCGCATTTTATTTATTCTAAATTTGTTCTTCACATCTCTGTTTCAGTAATGCGTTTCTGTTAGGAGTTTAAACCATTCTACTATGTTATCAACAAGCTTGCTTAGCTTTGCCTTTAATAAGGATGATAAAATACCTGTAATTTCTAGATCAGTGTCTCTGTCTTCTTGGGAAGACGTAAGTGTACACGTTTTTCAGACATATATTCAATGGTGTGCTATACATAAGTACAATAGTGCTAAATACTTTATACAAAAATCAAACCAGAGTCAAATAACAGAGAGGTTGAGAAAAGTTAGTATTTGACCCAGGAGTGTGTTTCTGCCTAGGCCCAAATGTTCCAGGTCTAGGGCAGCACCTTTCCAGGGGACAGCATGCTGCGTGAAGATGCAGTGCAGTACATTTAAATATGTTTATATATACAGCAAAATGCCTACATGACGTGATATCTTGATCGTAAGTTTGGTGGGTTTTCAATCTTATTATTATTCTTATTTTTAGCGCGCAAACATATTAAGTAGCGCTATACAGGGGTTAAGTAAAGTCAAAAACAACTTAACACAATGAAAAAGAATGGAGGGGGGGGCGTGGCTACTGGGTAAACTGTGCAGACGTGCCACGTAGGAGCTCTGCTTGAAAGAGCTCTGTAAAGCCCGAATTTTGGGCAAAATTCTACCCCAATTGGCCCCAAAACCACTCCAACCCCATCTGCCCTCATAAAGGAGCATTTTGATATGTGACAAGGGGGGGTCAGAGCACGATCCCGGGAGCTGCGGGAGATCTGGCCTACAAGGGCCTGTGAGGCTGCTGCAACGCTGGTCGCAGGGCTCTGGAGACCCCCGATCCAGTGCACCCGGGCCCTGAAGGAGCAGGACAGCACTGATAGCCTGGGTGCTCCGGTCCCACTAAGTCTGCGGCTGCCGGCGGAAGTGGAGTGTCGGGGCGAGGCGGCGGGAGCTGCCCCCCGTGATCCGGGACATTGAGCTGACCCCTGCACCCTGGAAGCGGCCTGGAGGCCCTTTACCCGCCTGAGTAAGGTAGGAGCGGGGCAGCAGAGGGGGAGCAGGCACAGCTGCGGCAGGAACCCGGCAGAACCGCCATCTTGGGGCGTTGGCCCACATAAACACCCGGGGCAGCTCTTCCCCAACAACAAGGGGGGGGGGGGGTAACATCACCTCCTAGCCAGGCAACAGCCACACATGCTATCTCTGGCAGGCTGTACCCCTTCTTGCCCAGGGAGGGAGAGAGAAGCCTTAACAGACCCAGCACAGAGGCATCAAGGCAAGTGTGCCCTCTATTTTCTGCTGCTTTTTTATTCTGCCCCCCTCAAGTGGACTGTACAGGAGGACTGTGTAAGAGCTAATTGAAGTGGGAGTCTCACTGGGACCATTTCTCATACCCTTGCTCCTTTTTACAAGAGCCTGCCTTTACACATTACTTAATACTATCTTTATATGTCTTCAAGTGAATGCACAGGACTGTTGAATCCATAAGGGTCTGTGTAATGATTGTGTAAGTGCATTCTGTCCATGGACTGTGTTGAACTGTTTGCATATCTTTATCTGCACTGCCGCCTGGCGGACATTGGGAGTACTGCAGCAAGACTTTGGCTATCAGTGAATAGCAAGCAGGTGAATACAGTACTTTTATTGAGAGCAGAGCTGGTATACCAGTCGCCGCATGCTGCACGCAGAGTTCAACAGTATCTTGCCTTACTCAAATTGGCGCCTGAGAAGCTACGATCATCAAGTGGGCTCCAATAAGCTGACGCAGTATCCCTGGAATTTGTTGGCAATCCTGACTCTCATTGTCATATAGAGATTGCTTCAGGAGTTCCTGGCAACTGCTGGACCTGACTGAAGGGCACGCCCCTACCATGGGCTAAGAGCTAAATGGGGACATAATTCAGCAGTTCTTCTAGCAGACATCTTCCTTACAATATGGAACTGGCATACCACCCTTGGCGGAGGCAATAGATGGTTGGGCCCAGCGCTCACTGCACTAGCTCCTCGCACCCTGCATATTGATTTCACAGTGGGAATTCTGCCGACAGTTTCAACCTCAAGGCCAAGATGACGAAGCCCAAGCGAGTCACCCCGGCCAAGGGTATACAGGATAATTTTCAGCCAAGAGCGACCCAGCGTCCACCCTTGGCAGACTCTCTCTCTGAACGCTCTGAAGACTCAGATCAGGAAGGGCGGCCCAAGGGACCCCATCAGCAATTAGACCTATCGGACAAGGCTGTGGCTACGATTGAAAGACTCTTGGCTAAGGCGATTGATCCCCTGAGACAGGATCTGAGGGAATTGGGCCAGCGTACCCAACTTTTGGAAGATATGACGGACCAATTGGCGGACGCTCAGGAAAAGGACAGGACATCGATAGCTCAAAACACTTACCAGGTTTCTGAACTCGCAGATAAGATAGAGGATCTAGAAAACCGCTCGCGCCGCCACAACATACGCATCCGCGGCATACCAAGAGCCATACAAGATCTAACCCAATACCTAAGAGACACTGTGGCTGCAATTCTTCCTGATCAGGATGAAAGCATGTGGGAAATTGAGCGAGCTCATAGGGCTCTAGGAGGCATGAGGAGTCCGGATGCTCCGAAAGATGTCATTGTAAGATTCCTGAGGCAGCAAGCTAGAGACACTCTACTCTCGGCTACAAGGAAGCTGCACACTGTTAAGGGCCCGGACAACTCCCCTTTGCAGATTTATGCCGACCTGTCCCCTGACACCCTCAACAAAAGGAGGCTAATGAAACCGGCTCTTACAATCTTGCTTCACCACAAAATTCAGTACCGATGGAACTTTCCATTTGCCCTTTCCTTCAATTTCAAGGGTACGACTTACACTACACGTACACTGGAGGACTGCTTATCGGTGCTACACCGCTTGCAGCTTTACTCTGGGGAACTGCAGGAACCACGGCAAGAGCAATCTCAACCGCCTATCCCTAAGAGACAATGGACGTTGGTGGCAGCCCAAGTCCACAGTAAACACGCTTCCCCTCAGGGGGGAATGAAACTTACTCTGGACAGTGCAAGGGGTCAGGGTGCTGGACACAGGACCTGCACGGGGGATGCTAGTCAAATGGCTGACCCAAGGGCGAGCTCACGTCCGGACTAGATCCTACCTGGAGCGGACTTTCATAACGTAATTCTTGATGCCAAATAGAATGTTAGATGTAAACCTATTTTGCCTTAAGATTTGATTCAAAAGGTTGTGTAGTTTAGGTTATAAGCTCATCATTGATTGTACAGCCTGCTGGATTGTGTTCCCACCTTAAGTGGACGATTTCTTCTCCTTGCTTAGAGTCTTGGAGGAGGAGTACTAGTTAAAAGTGATTGTTATTTCATGTTTTTAGTTCAACAACTTCGTAGTTATAGCCTTAGAGAACTGCTTACTGTGAACTTGACACTGTTTATCTGCTTATTTAAATGTTTTTACCTTAATGGCCTAAAGCTAACACTATTCTTTTCTGCATTTAAATCTCTGTTTGAGGGCTGGACGACATCTCAGGCAGCTGCTATCCGACTCCCTTGGCAGAAGCTGGCTTTCCGGGCTCCCTCCCGCCTTGCTTCGTATGGCACCAGCTATCAGGTAATGACACACACAGCTAGGGTCTTACTCTTATCTTGCAATGGCTACCTCTAAGTATACTCTGTTAACCCATAATGTGAAGGGATTTAACTCCCCCTTTAAGAGGAGGAAAGCCTTCACATTTTATAAACAACACAAACCGGCAGTCATCTTCATGCAGGAAACCCACTTCTCCCAGGACAACAAGCCTACATTCTTGCACAAGGAATATCCCACCTATTACCTGGCCACTCTTCCCACTAAGAGAGCGGGGTGTGCAATTCTGCTACATAAAAACTTTCCTTTCCAGGTAGAGAACACAAAGATAGATGGGGAGGGTAACTATGTTCTGGTGACTGGCACGATCGGGGGGGTTAGAACTACACTAGTCTCCCTGTACTCTCCTACAACCTCTCCCTACGCGGTTCTAATCTCCTTATTGAAGAGGATTCAGTCTCAAGACCTGGGTAGACTGATAATTGGGGGGGATCTAAATCTAACTTTAGATCCGACTTTAGACAGGTCAGGGACCCCTGCTAGTTGTAGGTTTTCCAACAAAATAAAACGGATTAAGCTTCTACTTAACAGATTGGGGTTGGTCGATGCCTGGAGGGGGCTTCACCCAGGGGATAGAGAATATACATTTTTTTCTTCAACCCATTTGACTTACTCTCGGATTGACACTTTCCTTACTAGCACATCTCTATACGACTCGATCTTAAAATCGGACATTGTCCCCTGCCCCTGGTCGGATCACTCCCTGGTACTTATTGAGGTGGACTTGGGCCCTAATCTACGACCCCCCTATACTTGGAGAATGAATGAGTCCCTGTTATCTAACCCAAGTAGCAGGGAAACAATAGCCAATGATTTAAGGGTCTTTTTTGAGACTAATGTCTCCCCTGAGACCGGAGCCGGCTGGCTTTGGGTCACCCATAAGGCCTATATCAGGGGAACCTGTATTAAACTGGCCTCCTCCCAGAGAAAAGCTCTTAGGCAGAAGGAGGCAGACCTAATGGCGACATTAAAGAGACTGGAGGGATCAAACCAACAAAATCCCTCTTCTACGGGACGTAAGCTAATTGATAAAACCAGGCTAGAGCTTGACGGTATACTGTCACATCGTACTGAACAGGCGATGAGAAGGACAAAACATCTTTATTATTGGAAGGCGAATAAGCCGGATTCTCTTTTAGCTAGAAGGCTTAGCAATAAATTTTCACAACATAGAACCACTCAGATTAGGATGGCTGATGGCCAAATCTCATATAGCCCTAATGACATTCAAAAGGCATTTCAAAATTTTTATCAACAAATTTACTCCTCCCAGTCTCAATGCAGTGAGGCGGACATACACTCGTTTCTTAGCACTCAGGACCTTCCAGTGTTATTAGATCACCATTTGGCTGACTTGAATGCGGAGGTTTCTCACGAGGAGGTTAGAACCACTATCCAAGGTCTTAAATTAGGTAAATCCCCAGGGCCGGATGGCCTCACAAACCTATATTACAAAAAATTTGAACACTTGCTAACCCCCTATTTAACGCTCCTCTTCAATGCTATATTGAATGGAGAATCCATGCCCCCTGAACTAAATCATGCTGATCTGGTTGTGTTTCCTAAGGAGGGTAGGGATAATCTAGAGATTAAAAATTATCGCCCTATCTCGCTGATTAATGGAGATGTCAAGATCTTAGCCAAAATTATGGCTAACCGTATATCTAAATTTTTACCAGACTTAATCCATAAGGATCAGGCGGGGTTTATCCCTTTCAGAGAAGCAGGGGACAATGTCAGGAGGGTCTTAAATTCTCAGTATATAGCACATAAAACTCATACTCCAATGTGTCTTCTAGCTCTGGACATTGAAAATGCTTTTGATACGGTTGAATGGCCGTATTTATATAAAATACTTGACAAGTTTGGATTTAGGGGACGCTTCATTAACTTGCTAAGGAGCTACTATAACTCCCCAACAGCCAACTTGAAGCTGCCAGGAGAGCGCAGGGCAAATATTCATATTCAAAGAGGGACCAGACAAGGGTGCCCACTCTCACCACTACTATTTGCGCTTGCCATGGAACCCCTTGCACAGGCGATTAGATCTCATGCAGGCATATTTGGGATTCCAGTGGGTCATCAGCACTTTAAATGCTCTCTTTTTGCTGACGATATATTATGCACCTTGACCAAGCCCCTTCAATCGATCCCAACTCTTATGTCAACTATAACCGAATTTAGTAATATCTCAGGTCTTAAACTAAATGTAGAGAAAACGGAAGCAATGGGGTTGGGTATGGCACAATCAGAGATTGACTCTCTCAAATCTGACTATAATTTTGTCTGGCCCGCACGCCATGTAAAATACCTAGGAGTCAAACTTACATCTAATATAGCTGACCTGTATAAGGCTAATTTCCCGCCTATATACAAATCTTTGACTGATGACATGCAGAGATGGACGAACTACAACATTTCTTGGACGGGTCGCATAGCGGCGGCTAAAATGAGCATTCTACCCAAAGTTCTGTATCTCTTTCGAACCATTCCCATCTCAATCTCACCTACAGACCTTGACAGGTTCCAGAATAACATGTTTAGGTTTATATGGGGAAATAAACGCCCTTGTATCTCTAGACAGGTGATGTATAGGCAGAAAAATAGAGGAGGACTTGCTTGCCCGAATTTAAAGCTATATCTTAAAGCCGCTCAATTGGCCCACCTTCCCAGGGCACACTCTAAAACACATCAGCCAGCCTGGGTTTTTATGGAAAACCAGCAAATGTTCCCCCACAGTTGGGATAAGCTGATATGGATCCCAAAAGAACTAGCCCCATTCACAACCCATCAAAATCCCATGATTTCACAAACCCTTCGTGCATGGGGGTGGGCCAACTCTAAATCCAGGCGGTTACTCCCTACAGGACTATCCCCAATGATGTCAGTCATGTCTTTTCCACAAATCCTGGCAGACTCGAATGACATCTCTAGATTCTGGTGGACTTCTAGAAACTTGGACCGCGTAGGGAGTTGGTTTCTGAGCGATAGCTTGCTGACATACGACCAATTCTGTACAACCCACGACCTACCTGTCACAGAATTCTATAATTATTTGAAAATTAGGAGCTGGGTCAGTAAGAGCTCAAGAGAACTTGGACATCCTAGGGCCTCCTGGATGTCCGTTATATGTAAAAGTCTACCCCTTACCAAGGGTATTCTGGGTTCACTTTCCGACACCTTTCTTAACTCCACAAGCGACCAAAAACCCAGGTATTTTATACAATGGGAGAGGGATCTTGGGGTGGAGTGGGACTGGGGTAAATGGTCAGAATCCTGCTCCAATCTCTCTAGAGGTTCTCTTAATTCGGCCTTACTGGAGACGTCCATCAAAGTTTTTAATAGAGTCTACTGTACACCTGACAAATTACAGAAATTCAAACCGTCAGAAAGCAATAAATGCTTTAGGGGGTGCCAAAGTATAGGGGATCATATACACACATGGTGGTCATGTCCATCCGTTCAGAAAATTTGGGGGCAATTAGCCCAATTAGCCTCCGCACTTTTCCACAAGGCAGTTACGCCCTCAATGGAGTCTTGTTTGCTAGGGATTCGTGTTACGGATTTATCTAAAACGCAGAATAAACTATACCAATTAATGGCGTTAGCTACTAAGACACACATAGCCAGGAGTTGGAAGAAAGAGACTCTTAACTTTACGGAGGTGATTGGTAAGATCAATCATTTACTTATAAATGAGCGGTTAACTTATGTCATACTAGACGACATTACCCAATTCCAAGCAATTTGGGATCCCTGGTTGGCTTCTTCATTCAGTATTCCCTTAGTATGACAACATATCATATCATACAATCTCTACACTTTGGCAAAGGAGACCTGGTGGAGGAGCTGGAGGCGAGGGGGGGGTCCGGAAATCTACTGACGGAGCGGTGGAGGTGGGTGTCGGCTGTACTGGGATGTCTTTAACGAGGTATGTGTTGTGTGCTCTTAGGGGTGGATATACTAGATTAAGCTCTATACTTTATGTGAAGATAGCAGTGTAATGGTCTAGCTAATTATTCTGATAATTATAGCATTCTCTTTTTTATTTGTGCTCCTTGGACGTTTTATCTTGTGTTGTTGTTCTCTTTTTCTTTTCTGATTTTTTATTTTTATTATTTATTTTTATTTTTCTTTTATTTTTGTCTCTCTTTTCATTCTGTTATGTTATTTCCATTGAAATGTCAACTGTGACTCATGTTACCTTAATAACTAAAAAAGGAAAAATGGAAGGCCTAGTCAGTCTATGATGGGAAAATATTGTATTGTACATGTTAGTATATCTTAACTGACTAATTACAGTTGTGTTAAATGTTTTATTGTGCATTTGCCTTCTAATAAAAGACTATTCAAAATAAAAAGAATGGAGGGCACTGTCTTTGAGCTTAAAATCAAACAAACATAGCGCTTTTACAAAGTACCTAACAAAACTGAAAACTCACAAACTTACAATCTAATTGGTGAGAAGAATTATAGATGCATTGTGCATCTTGTAAGGTGCTTTGGGAAAAAGCACTACTAATTTTTAAAATTACACTCAAAGACAGAGCCCTCCATTCTTTTGCAATATGTTAATATTGTTTTTGCCTTCTACTTAACCCATGTATAGCGATATGGAAAATGTTGGCATGTTATAAATAAAGGATAATAAATAATAATACATATACATATATATAAAATTAACCGCACACATAAACATCTAAATTGAGTTATTGAAAGGGAAAAGCTGCACGTGAAGCATGGGGGCTCAAATCTAGATATCTTAGGGCAGCAAAAAAATCGACATACACCCATTAGATCCCAGTTAAAGTTTGCATTATATCCTTAGAGACTCTTCTGTATATAATTTATCGCGTGTGAGCTAATAAAATGGGATATTTTTGTATAAAATATTATTTGATATACTTCAATATCTCTAGTAGCATTTAAGAATATTTTTGGGGATGCTAATGGTGTTGAAATCTCTACAAATTATATTGCGATCTAGATGGTTATGTAATTTGTGTACTGTGAAATGTAAAGCAACTTGGCCACAAGATGGCAGCATTGCGCTACTAACTGACTAAAAATTAAAGCAAAAGTCAATGACAAATTAAAGGATCACTGCTCAATGTAAAACGAACAGGTCACACCTGTGGGGAGAGGTTTGGACAAAAGGCTCTTATAATACCCCATTCAACATACAGGTTGTCACAGTGGCCTGATATGTATTAAAGATAAAAAAGTACAGTGTTGTATGACCCTGTAATACCCTGTAGCGCTCCTCAGGTGATCTAGTTCTTAGGGGATTAGTTATCAATCTGATCTTTATATTGCTCTCATTTCTCTCTGAATTAAGTTGGTTTATTCTCAAGTCCAATGTGATGGTTAGAGCTAGGTGTGCTGCTTCTCTAAGGACACAGTTCACTGGTGTGTCTGTATGGTATGCAACAAAGAGAAGAGGGGTGGGGAGAGATAGCGCACCGATTCCTAGTGCAAAGTAGCCGAGATATTGTAATCCCAAACCCTTGTTCACAGAGATCAGTAGGTAAAGCTCTCACCTTTTCTAACCTCAGTCTATGAGGTATATTATAGACTTTGATATGTATTAACTCATTGATTCTCAAGATCGATATAACCCTGAATTAACACATAAAAAATTGGATTTTTTATTGCCGATTTGTGAACTTGAGACTGTTGTGCAATTAATTCTAATGTCTTTCGTAGCTTTCCTCATCATTTACAGTGCAGTATTGAATTTTTGTCTGCATTTACAGTGCTGCGAACAGGGGTTAAACCCCCTTGTGGGTCCTCTCTAGCATTCATAGGATTTTCTCCTACATTTGCCATTTACGGTGTGAAAACATTTGTGCGCTTGGGGAATTGTAGCAATTGAATAGCGATTTGCGATTTTAGTGATCGTAACTCTTGAGGACGGGAAAGATCAAAGGCTTCGGGAGGCTGTAAGTTACGGATTTAACCATTGCAAAGTTTTCAAGCCCATAACCCATAAACCGTTTGGAGCACACACAATTTAACTTACGGCTTCACTTACGGGCTCCAGTAACTTACAATTGCTCAATTGAATTGTGCTCCTAGTTTTTAATTAGAAAAAAAAGTTGATGCCTCTGCAGTATCCTGTCTTTGGTTGGTGCTTTGTTCACTCAAGTCTGACTCTCATTGACCTCATGGACGGCAACACACCAGGAACATCATTATGTCCATGGTCATGTTGATCCACTTGGCTTTCATGGCAGAGTTCCGGGAGTGGGTTTGCCAGCTCCTGGTGTTCCAAGGTGGTCTCCTATCCTCCAGGTACTGAGCAGGCCCAACCTTGCTTGGCTTCAGGGTGGTATAGCCTCTTGGTTCCCTGACTGGAATGGAACCCAGGTCATAGCAGTGAAAGCGCACATTCCTAACCACTGGACCACCAGGGAACCCACCCTGTAGAGATCCATAATACATTGATGGAAGTTGTGTGCAGAGGAGCTGTTACATTTTTGAGAACTATGGTTGCAGTTAAGGATACAATGAGTTTGCTTTTGTGGTAGTGAGGGGGAGGGGGCCCAGAAGATAAATAGTATCCATTTATCTTTACAATGTCTCTGTGTTTCCACCTTCCCCATTACTCTCAACTCTGAGGAAGTGACGTAACAAATCTAAAATGGATTCCTGACACTAAACTCTTCAAAATTTCAGATTTTCCCAAAAATGATTTCATCCCTTTGAGGTTGTATATAGTTATGTATAACTAAGATCACATATTATAATTGTCTAACTGCGATTCGTCGTCACGCTTCAGACGAATCGCAGTTAGACAATTACAAACTGCTGCGCATTGCGCAGAGCGCGGCGCGAGCCGCGCATGCGCAAAGCGCGGCGCAAGCCGCGCTTGCGCGCAGCGCGGCCCATTGGGGAAGAGGCACAGAGGGACAGTAAACTGCTGCGCAGAGTGCGGCGCGAGCCGCGCATGCGCAGAGCGCGGCGCAAGCCGCGCTCTGCGCATTACACAGAGCGCGGCCCATTGGGGAAGAGGCACAGAGGGACAGTAAACTGCTGCGCAGAGTGCGGCGCGAGCCGCGCATGCGCAGAGCGCGCCGCAAGCCGCGCTCTGCGCATTACACAGAGCGCGGCCCATTGGGGAAGAGGCACAGAGGGACAGTAAACTGCTGCGCATTGTGCAGAGCGCAGCGCGGCCCAGTGGGGTAGAGGCACAGAGGGAGAGTGGGGAAGGGGGGGGAGGGAGAGGCACGGCACAGAGGGAGAGTGGGGAAGAGGCACAGAGGGAGAGTGGGGAAGAGACACAGAGGGAGAGTGGGGAAGAGACACAGAGGGAGAGTGGGGAAGAGACACAGAGGGAGGGGGGAGAGACACAGAGGGATAGGTGGGAAAGAGACACAGGGGAGGTAGAGGAGGGGGAAAAGACACACGGGAGGGAGAACAGGGGGAAGATACACATGGGAGGGAAATGGGGGGGGGAGAGGGGAACAGACACAGGGGGAAGGGGGAAAGAGACACAGGCCAGGGGGGAACAGGCACAGAGGGAGAGGGGGGAAGAGGCACAGAGGGAGAGGGGGGAAGAGACACAGGGGGGAGAGATACAGCGGGTGAGGGAGGAAGAGACACAGAGGGAAGGGGGGGAAGAGCTACAGAGAGAGGGGGAAAGAGGCTCAGAGGGGGGGGGGGAACAGAGGAAGGGGTGAAGAGACACAGTGGCGAGACACAGAGAGAGGGGGGGGGAAGAGGCACAGAGGGAGAGGGTGGAAGACACAGAGTGGGGAGAGACACAGAGGGTGAGGGGGAAGAGACAGGGAGGAGGAGGGGGAAGAGACACAGGGGAGTGAGAGGAGGGGGAAGAGACACAGGAGAGTGAGAGGAGGGGGAAGAGACACAGGGGAGAGAGTGCAGGGGGGAAGATACACAAGGGAGGGAAATGGAGACACGAGGAAGGCCGTAACAGACACAGGGGGAGGGGGAAAGAGACACAGGCCAGGGGGGAACAGACACAGGGGAGGGTTGGGGGAGACACAGGGGGGGGAAGAGATGCATGGGAGGGAGAAGGGGGAAAGAGACACAGGGGAGGGGTTTAGAGACACGGGAGGGAGAGGGAGGTAAAAACACAGGGGGGCAGGAGATGCAAAGGAGGTAGACGAGGTGGAAGGAGACACAAGGGAGGGAGAGGAGGGGGGAAATAAGACACGAGGGAGGAAGTAGACAGAGGGAGAGACTCGCAATGAGCTCCAAAGGGGCTCATTGCAAGGCCTGTGATGAGCGCCAAAGGCGCTCATCACAAGGCCAGTAAAGTAGAGTGGGAGAGGCTTACATTGTGTGGCAAACAGCATTGCCAGGCTTCAGTTTTTATTGCCGTCATTTTTGACGGGCAAGTCGCTAGTATATTTATATTTGTTCTCATAAAATTGTAGAATATAACTTTTCTCAATATTGCTCAATTGATTTTTAAGGGTTTTAATTATGTATGTAAAGCTTGATCACAGCATGTTTATTATAGTTGGCTTCAAAATATTTATTATATGTTGTATTGGGATCTTTCCTGTTTATAGCACGACAGCAGTGGCGGCCAGTGGTCGCTAGGTTGCGTGGTCTAGATTATCTTCAATTTCTTGTTAGTGTAAATCTTATCATCAGCCACTACCCTAACCCTAATCCCTAAAACCTAAATCTAACCCATAACCCAGACCCCTAAATCTAACCCTAACCCCAAAATCTAACCCTAACCCCTAACCCCTAATCCCTAAATCTAACCGTAACACCTAAATCAAACCCTAATCGTAACCCTAGGAAAATCTCGGGCAACCACCACTGCTGTATATTAAGGCTGAGTTCAACTAACCTCAAGCTAACCAGAACTGTCTGGTGGGCAGACAATAGGAAATGTCTGTTGTATTGTGAGTATTTTATCATTTAAAGATATTAAATATTAATCAGATAGTTAAATGCTGTATCCGATTTTGTTGCTTTTATTCTCATATTCTAGGTACAGAAGTTATTGTCTGGGACATTAGTGGTCTCTTTTTTTCTTGATTGACACCTGAAATGAAATGATTGATGAGTGGTGCATTTAAGATGTGCATAACTCTGGACTGACTCACAAAACAAGCAAAAGTGGCACAGTTTATGCATGGACACAGAGTACAAAACCCATAGATGATGTAGGTAAGTGGAAGTACCCTTTTAATAAGAGGTTTTTTAATCTGTAGCTCCCGTTATGAGCAAATTAGATGATTAAGATATCAGAATGCTGAGCAAAAACAGTTGGATCCCTGAGCACCATAGAAGACCACAAAAAGCACAGAGGACAACTGTAAAGATATGCTGAACATTAAGTTGTTCCTCCTTTCTTTATGTCTCTAGCTTAAAATTTCAGCTGCTTATGCCTTTGTCACTGCTGGCCAGGTTTTATGAGAAAGCCATGGGGTGAATGGCATGATCTCTCTCTCTCTCTCTCTCTCTCTCTCTCTCTCTCTCTCTCTCTCTCTCTCTCTCTCTCTCTCTTCTTTTTATTTAATCTTTCTCTACGCTACTTTTTCTATTTTGAAAGGTAAAGTTTATTATGAAATTGATAATTAACAAAAAATATAGTGCATTGCATACTTTACTTTTTAAACAGTTGTTATTTAAAGGGATGAGGTGGTCTGTTTTTTTTTTTTTATGCTGTTTTATTGATAATAAGAAAATAACATTTTAGTAATGTCAAAAAAAAAAAAAAAACAGCTTTTAAATGTATAACAAGTTTATGCTTTGTATGCAGTCAAGTCAACTCCATTGTTGTCTTAAATGGTAAGAACAATTGGAGTCCTTCACTCTCCACTCTGACTCTCTGTCAGTGTGTCAGAAAAAAGTTACTATAGCCCTTACCTTATGCTGCTATGCTAGCCATCACCATGCATAGATGCATACTTCAGTGTTATTATATGAGGGAGCAGTTACTTTCAGACCTCCTGCGACTCCCAACGCACTTTTCCCTGTGTATTTACTACAGATTCATCAGGTTAATACCGGAATATTTATTTTGAGGGTTTTTAAGCCCGATTTGCGTCATTAAACGGGATGACGTCACAAATTTGGCTGCTAGGCAGATTATATCTTTTAGTCTACCTGTTAAAAAACACCAAAATATAGGTGCAATTTCTTCTTATGGCGTTTCTACTTATTAAGAGGTTTCAAATACATTTTAATTTTGCTAAACTTGCTAAATTGAAATTCTTTATTATTTACAGTGTCTCTGTTTTTGAGGTTGGGACATGAGCCATCTCCACTGTCCCTTACAGTACAGTTTGATTGTTTTTTCACTTAAAGTTTCATGATTATATTATTTCTACCCTGCTTAGATAGTCTCTTTCTATGTTTCTTTCACAAGTATTCATGTGACTAACCACTTTCTATACTGATTCCACGTTCTGTAATTAGATACTATTAGTGCCATTATGCCTGCACTTAAGTTATATCCTAATTGTATTGATTTAAAGTCATGACTACATATTTCACCTAACTCTAGGTTTAATATTAAGTGTGCTTAAAGCTAATACTGTCCTATTCTGACTGTATTTAGTTGTGATCTTTAGTTGTGAGTAGTTTTTACAGCTAGTCTAAGTGCTATCCTGATTCTTATAACTATTTCTTTAAACTTGTAGTAGATTGCCTCACTCAAACACTTATATTAATACTGCCGTCTCTGATCGGTTTCTAAATAACTCAAAACCAATAGATAAAAATATCATGGGAATTGTACCCTCAATTGTAATCTGTAAATAGGAAAACCATAATAAAGGGGGATTTTATTTTGAAAACAGGTGGAAAAACCAAGACTTTTAAATGAGATTTTAAACTTGGCCATTTAAATAAATGGAGCAAATGTGAAGCCTGTACTCCACCACTGATGTAGCTCTACAATTAATCGTGTCTTTGATCTTATATTTTTGTTGATCAACAAAACTCATTTTCTCATCTGTTGGGTGCATATGTATGCAAGCCTTATATGAGCCACAACTTTTCGATCCTGTTCTTGTCTTTGCTAGTCATTCACAGCCTGCTTTTTTGGGGGCCTTCATAGTGACTATGTACCAGTTTATCTTTTATATTGGGGGCACGTCGAAATGTTATAGAAGCTCTTTCACTTATGATGTTTTTCAAGTCACCATCTGATTGGAGGATATGCCGATGCTCCTGTAAGATTTTTTCATATTTTTTTCCCCATGTACATTAAAGGTCCCAATGAGTCTAATCTGATCAGTTGATTGCTGCACAGTTTGGGCATAGTTCATCAATAATTCACTTTGTGTCTTCACCTTAGCTTTTGCATACGCTTTTTTAAGCCTGTTATGTGAATAGCCTCTATGACAGAATCTGAGATACAATTGCTTCGCCTGTTCCTCAAAGTCCGAAATGAATGTGCAGTTGCGCCTCAGTCGCAGATATTGGCTAAACAGAATACTATGAATTTGATGTTTTGGGTGGTGGCTGGCAGGTGGCTAAAAGAAAACTGTTGGTTGTGATTTCCTTTTGATGAGTTTTAGTTTTCAATCAGTTGATCGCATTATTAATAAATCCAAGAATTCAATTTTAACCAAATTGACTGTATGGGTAAGTCTTAAACATACATCATTCTAGTTTAAGATGGATATAAACAATAATTATTTATCAATGCTCCCATTCCAAATGAGAAAAATATTGTCTATAAAACGAATTTATATGGTGTGACTGTTTGCCCCCTAGAGGATGGTGCCAAGTGAAGAAGTGTAAAGAGTTCTTGACAGGAGTGACGGAGTTAACTCCTGAAGAACTCCTATTTGGTGCAGGTGCAGTTTCACTTTAAAGCCTGAAAAGCAGACATGGAAGGGGGTGGCTGATTAGGCTCTTGCCTAAGTTGTGTGCTGCTGCTGCTAGCAGCCAGAGCAAGCCACAGAGTTGAGCTTGCTGGCTGATCCTGTGTGGATCTGCATACTGGACTTTAAAAGCAAAACCTGAATGAGAAAATCTTGTTTTACTGTGGCTGCCAGTTTTTGATGACAGAAAGAAGTGTGTGCTGTTTTGAAGTCGCTGGACTAACAGAGCGGTCGGAAAGAGCAACTACACAGTCAGGAGGTGAAGCTACAAAGGCACCAAGTAAGTGAATGACAGACTGAGGAGGATTCCCAGGCAGAGTAGCCTAAAAAGAGACAAGGTCTATGCCAGTGAGGAGCCTGGGAGTGGCAGCTAACAGAGAACGCTGTCAGCTGGTTGGACTGCTATAAGAGGAGATTGTGTGAAAGTTTGGATACCAGTCTTGAGAGAGCTGTGCTACAGACTGAAGCATATGGGAGAAACTGGTGGGCTCTATGCTTCATTTGCGGTTCCTTATTGAAAGACGAGGAAAAGACTTCTGATAAAACAGAGACTGTTTGGTGCCCTGGCCACAAGGTGGCACTATAAGAAGAATATTCGTATCCTGGCCACAAGCTGGCACTATAAGAGACTGTTTGTATCCCGGCCACAAAGGGGCACTCTAAGAGACTGTTTGTATCCCGGCCACAAGGGGACACTATAAGAGACTGTTTGTATCCCGGCCACAAGGTGGCACTACACCAACTATAAGAGACTATTTGTATCCTGGCCACAAGGTGGCACTATCTCTCATATATACTTCTGCTGGTAGTAAAACAGGATTCATTTGTTTTCTTTCATAATTTCTCCGGCGCAGAGAAGCTGCCCGGGTGTAGTCAGGGTGTTCCTGTATGTTAAGTAAGATTTTTATTTTCATTTTTCTACTTCTAATCCTTGTTTATGAGCCCTACTAAAAAACAAGTCTTCTGCATCATAAACCTATATTGCGGAACCTTTTGTTGTAAAGATTTCCTGTGGTAAACAGCTATCCTTGTCACAATGGGTATTAAGTCTGTATATTCCACAAGGTCCTCGCCAAAGACAGTGAATTCTTCTCACTGCCCCAGATGGAGATTTGCGCATGATGGTGCACAGGGAGTTCCCATAGCCGTCCCCTTTATCTGTTTATAAAAGATTTTGTCATAGATAAAATGATTTCTATTTAAGACAAAATCTAATAATTTGATGGTAAATTCATTATGTTTACCATGTTGTTTTCCTGGGGTTACTAGAAACTTTTCCACAGCCTTCATACCCACTTTAGGTGGGATTGAGTCTAGTGTTACCAAAAGTGAATTGTCTTCAACACTAACATTTTGTAATCTTTTCAGGACACTATTAGTGTCCTGAACATAAGATGTCAGGGATTCCACAAAGGGACAGAGAATTTGATCAATATATCGTCTTGGATGCTCTGACAGGCTGTTGTTCCCCGAGATTATAGGTCTTCCTGGTGGCTTTTGCAAATTCTTATGGACCTTAGGGATTGAATAGAATGTCGAGATAGTGGGATGGTTATTCAGTAAAAAATTATACTCCGATCTTGAGATTACATTGTTCCAGAGACCCTCATTTAGAATTGATTTTAATTCTGATTTAAATTCCAACGTTGAGTCATATATTAATTTACAGTAGGTGTAAATATCACTCAATAGACTTAAATTTTGCTGATGGTAACTTAATTGTTTCTACCTGTATCCAATGGTTTAATAACTATTTGTTGATCCTTTTGAAGTTTGATTAATGCTTGCTGTTCTTTTCTTGACAAATTGAAATTGGAACCCTTTACTGTGGACAAACTTTACAAAGTGCCAAATTGATAAATACTTTTATCTCTAGTGATATTCCCATATTCGGTGTGAACCGGCTTTGAGGTTTTAGGTCCCTATATGGGCCTTCACCAATGTCAGATTGGGTGACTCCATCATTCCAGGTACTAGACATTTCACTCAGAAACATTTCTTCAGAAACTGTTAATCTTAAAAAAAATGTACTCATTATTCGACTTATTTTTATGATCCTTTGTAGGAGAAGTTTTCTTGCGAATAAATGAATATCTTTTGTCCACTCAAATAAATTAAAACCATGGGGTGGTGAAAAGGATAAACCCCTACTTAATAAATCCACATTAGATTCTGTCAAAGTCATATTCATTAGATTGATCACTTGATTTGTGTTGGCCTGTATATCTATCGATATCGATATACCGTTGACTGTGATCTCTCAATTGACAGCCCCCTTGGTCTTGACTGAAAAAGATGAAGATGAAGGGGCCTGGGGCAGAGGCGGATGATATTGGCCTCTGTAGCCTCTTTCGCGTGTTTGATCTCTATTGCTGGAACAAGTGTATCGTCGATAGTCTCCGATTATCAGTATTTGATGTTTCATAGTCCGACCAGGAGACTCCTTCCAAACTAGGGTTTACTTGTTTTGAAAAGTGTCCATAAACCCTTTTGTGTTCCCAGTCCCCAGAGTCTCGAAAACATTTCCAATGTTTGCTTAATTTTAGTGAGTTTTTACATTTTTCAATTTCCGTTTGGAGCTTGGATTCCAGTTTACATTTTTCCAATGTTCTGAAGGATTCTACCTCCACTAATAAAAGTGCTATTTCCACCTTTGTTGCTTCTAAAATCTTTTCCTTTTCACTTACTATTAGTTGCATCAGAGACGAAGAGCAGGTATTTAATATTGTGTCCCAAGCTTCAATGAACTTGTCTCCAAACAAATGGACCGCTGCACTCAGAATAACCCTTAACCATCTGGGAATCAGGTTTTTTTCTAAATAATGCTGTAAGCTTTTAATTTCCCACCATGCCCTAGGTTGGCGCTTATACACTTTAGTGATGTTACTAAACTCTTGATAAACATTAGTTGACTGGCTCAATGGCTAGGACAGTATTAGCTTTAAGCACGCTTAATATTAAACCTAGAGTTAGGTGAAATATGTAGTCATGACTTAAAATCAATACAATTAGGATATAGCTGAAGCGCAGGCATAATGGCACTAATAGTATCTAATTACAGAAAGTGGAATCAGAATAGAAAGTGGTTAGTCACATGAAAACTTAGAAAGAGACTATCTAAGCAGGGTAGAAATAATATAACAAATGAAACTTTAAGCAAAAAAACAATCAAATTGTACTGTAAGGGACAGCGGAGATGGCTCATGTCCCAACCTCAGAAACAGAGACACTGTAAATAATAAATAATTTAAATTTAGCAAGTTTAGCAAAATTAAAATGTATTTGAAACCTCTTAAAGAGTAAAAACGCCATAAGAAGAAATTGCACCTATATTTTGGTGTTTTTTTAACAGGTAGACTAAAAGATATAATCTGCCTAGCAACCAAATTCATGATGTCATCACGTTTAATGATGCAAATCGGGCTTAAAAACCCTCAAAATTAATATTCCAGTATTCCCCTGATGAATTTGTAGTAAATACACAGGGAAACGTGCGTCGGGAGTCGTAGGAGGTCTGAAAGTAACTGCTCCTTCATATAATAACACTGAAGTATGCATCTATGCATGGTGATGGCTAGCATAGCAGCATAAGGTACAGTCTATAGTAACTTTTTTCTGACACACTGACAGAGAGCCACACTGAATTGTAGTGTGAGCTTCTGAGTCAGAGTGGAGAGTGAGGGACTCCAAGTGTTCTTACACCTGTGTTATATTAATTGGGCAAGTGCCTCTAACTGATGGAGAACTATAACAACTTTAAAGTCCTATGTTCAAAAAAAGCCTCTTGGTTGGTTTATTTTTGGTTATCAGAGCTCCTTTGGCGCTCCTTGTGAGGCGTGCGCTGAACGCCTTTAGTGTTTATTGTGATTCTGTAGTCTGTTTTATTTATTTTTTCTGTCTATGTATTTTGTAATATTAATTGATTAGTAAAATTATAAATTAATATACTTTACCTATTTGTAATTAATATATGCAGGAAGTAATATGCTGAAGAGCTAACAATCTGTTTTGATGTTCCTGCAGCATACAATGTTGATTTGCACAGTTTGCAAGCTGATGTGTAAGTGTCAGCAATGTGTGCAGTGTGTAGTGTAAATAGGCTGCGTGCGCAAGGGGAAACCGTTTGTTTAACCGTGCAGTTCCGCATTTTGTAATGGTTATGTTATTAGTTTGCAGTTAGTGTTGTAAAATGGCTGTGATTGTGTATGTGTTACATGGTGTGGAACATTTAGCGTGCTTCCTAATAGTGTATTTAGTAGCTTGTGCGGTTCTGTGTAAAAGGCGTATGTGCCTGGCGGTGTTTTGCGTGCTTAGGGGTCGAATAGCCTTGTATTCGTTTTTTTTCGGGGGCCATTTTTTCTCTTGCTTAGGGGATTTTCGAGAGGCGAAAGTCTTTAAATTTCATTTAATTTGGTGTGTAACCTCATTCCCAGACGTCCTGGCTGTCCCTTCTTGCTGTGTGTGTATTTTGTTTTTATTTTAGTTTGTATGTGTTTTTTGGGGTTTTCGCTGTGCATAGTGCAGCCATTAAGTTCGTATTTTTTGCAGCTCCTATTTTTTTTTTTTTTGTAAGTGGCAGTTTCCTTTTGAGAATGTTACGGGCGGTAATTTTTTATAGGCGATTTTTTCAAAGTGCTGTGAATTGTGTATTTGAATTTTGTGTTGATGTGTAGTTCCGCGGGATGTAGGTATGATGCGTAAGTCGTGTAAGGGCGTAGGGATGAGCGCCTATGGCGCTCATTTCCAACAGCACAGTGAGTGCCTTCGGCGCTCCCTGCCTAAGTTGTTTTGGGTCGTAGGGATGAGCGCCTACGGCGCTCATCTCCAGCAGCGCAAGGAGCACCTATATATGTGACTAGCGAATTGCCCGTCAAAAAATGACGGCAATGAAATTGTAAGTGAGCTAATACTATTTGGTGTATAATAATAAAATAACTAATAGATTAATAAAGTAAAAAACGTTACATATTTTGAAGTAATATATGCAGGAAGCATTGTGTTGAAGAGCTGGAAATCAGTGTTTTGCATGTTTCTGGTGGTGTTTTGCGTGTTTAGAGTCCTGTAGCCTCGTTTTCGTTTTGTTCGGCAGCCATTTTTTCTCTCGCTTAAAGAATTTTTTAGTGTCTAAACTCTTTTATTTTGAGTTAAATTAAGGTGTAACTTCATTTTTTGAGGTCCTGGATGCTCCCTCTTGCTGTAGGTAAGCTGTATGTGTTGTGTGTATTTATTGTGTTTTTCATTTTTTCATGTCCGTGGGTTGCGTCCGATTTTTGCGATGTCGTAATTTGTTGTAACATGTCTCGTATTTTGTTAGCGACGTAAAATTTGCGAGGGTCGCAGTTGCTGGTAAGGAGCGCCTTCGGCGCTCCATGCCAGCAACTGAGGCCCTCGCTACGCGAGCCCGCAAGCGTTAGCAACAACTCGTATGCTCACAACTATATATGTGACTAGCGACTTGCCCGTCAAAAAATGACGGCAATGTGATGTATTTGTTTGTCAAGTTGTTTAGTTATTTATATATATATTTGACTCTTGTAGGTATTGTGATATGAACGTATATTTTTGTAAAATGTTGATGTAATGGTTTTTTTAACATGAAATTTGTATCTGAATAATTGTTCACTTTAATATACATTGAATCCAGAGAAAAGCAAAAATGAAAAAGCCTTGTTGAAACGTCCCTAATTTTAAAATGAATTTTAAAACATATGTAAACAATAACGTTCAAAGTATATATTTTTAAACTTGATCTTTATTTTTTATGTAACTTTGGAAGTTGACGAAATATGTTTAAAATTTTGAACATTATAAACAGGAACACAGTGAATACATTTTGTAACTTAATTTTGTATTAAAAGTATTAAGATTTGAATGTAAAAACAGTTGAACTTTAAATTAATAAGTATTACATGCAATTTGTATCAGAATAATTGTTAATTTGAATATACATTGAATGCATAGGAAGGCATACAGTAAAAACTCTCATTAAAACGTACCAAATGAAATTAATTACTTACTGATCACATAAACTGTCGATAAACATTAATTTAGGTAGTAATCTTAAGATAACAGACAATATTTACATTGTGACTTAAAAGGTACTTGAGCTCTTAACATGAATTTTATAATCTGTTTGATGAAATAACTTATAAATATTGTTTTTAAACTTGTAACATTATAAACATTAACACAGTGAGTTAACATTGTAACATAATTTTTCTTAAAAATGCAAGGCAAGTATTTTGTGAGGCGAATTATCTATAAACATGACTTCCATTAATTATGACTGAATTAAACAACAAATTGTTATGTATTTTTGAATGCTTTTCCAAAATGTTTGCATGGCTTTAGTTTGTATCCTGCAAAGTTATAGTACTTCATAGTAGACAATGTTTTTAGTAAAAATACATCCATCTTCTAATAAATCACCTTGACTTTCATTTTTTTCAATGTAAACTTTAATAGCCTGTGGATTTTTGCACCGTGACAATGCAACGTACAATTGACCATGTGCAAATACTGGTTCTTCCAAAAAAATACCCACAGATTTGAAAGTTTGACCTTGTGATTTATTAATGGTCATGGCAAATGCCATAATAATGGGAAATTGTCTTCTTTGAAGTATAAAAGGGAGACTACTTTCACTTGGTGCTAAATCTAGCAGATAATGTTTGTCTAAAATCGCCACCCAACAACATTACCTTTCCACCAAATGGAAAAATATTATCCATGACTTCACGAAGCAAACGGTCAATACATTGGAGGGCATAGCATGACATCATTGTGGCCTCATCTATTATAATTAATTTACATTTCTTCAATTTCTTTGCTTGTAAGGATGTCATGCGAATATCTGACACAGAATTTTCTAAAATAGGCACTGGCAGTTTAAATCCACTATGAACAGTTCTTCCACCTTCTAATAAAAGTGCAGCAATTCCAGTAGTGGCAAAAGCCATTGCTATTTGCCCTTGTGCTCGTACTGAACTCATTAATAAATTGTACAAATAGGTTTTTCCTGATCCGCCAGGTCCATCAAGATAGAAATAATGCTCTGTCACCATGTCATCATCTATTGCATTTTTAATGGCATGAAATGCTTGCAATTGTAGTGTATTTAAAGTTGCAAGTCTTTCTTGTGTTCTTTCTGCTTGTAGTTGAATGTCATAGTCTTCAAAGTTTATGTCATCTATAAGACCTGGATCAGGCAAATTAAAACTTGCACAACTTAATCCATGAGTTAAAAAGACTTCTTGGATTTCCATTAACGCTTTTAAGGGTGCAATGGGTTCATTGTATCGTTGCATAAAGTCTTCATCCATATTACTTTTAAAAGTCTCCCACAAAGCTAATGCATTTGGAGCATTTGAGAAGATACAAATAAAAGCAAATTGTTCTCTCATCTGTCGTGGCATTTGACATTGTGCTGCTTCTTCTAAACATCTTTCCCACTCTGTATCATCAGCGAGTAAGTTTCTATGTCTTGCAGCTAAATGGAAGGATTCATATACAATGTCATTAACAGTTCTTAATTGTTCAAAACTTTGTGCTCCTGGAACATTTAAAAGTAATATCCGTAAGCAAAAACGTTCAACATCTCTTGGACTGACTGTGTAAATTTGTGGAATTATTTTATTGCCTCTGGTTTTTCTTGCTCTCCATAATCCATTCACAAAAACATAGTGATATGGAATTTCAATATATAAGTATTGTGTTGCTTGAGCATTAATTGAATTTAATGCAAACCATGCAGTTAGTGTAGTGTGACGATCTTCACTTTGGGCCAATGCATTCATTTCATTTCCAGCATGGAAATAGACTAAATGTTGTTGTGGCAAATGTACTGCTTATCTATATACTGCATGTGATCTATCATGCATTTCAAATTTTAAAAGCCGCCACATAGCTTCTGGTGCACTGACATAGCGAGCATCTACATGAGATGCAAGTTCATCATGTACTAACTCACTACATTCAGGGTTGTCTGCACTTTTCACGACTACAGTAGCTGCATCATAGCCTTTGTAAATATATTTGTAGACATATTTAATGGATTTGATGGAAGTGCAGGCTTCTAGGTTGATGTGGGCGTTGTACTTCATGAGTAAATGTGGATTGTAGGGTACTACATATCTATTGTCCACTTTTTTTCCACGAATAATGGCACTATCTCCTTCTCTTCTTTTATAAAGTGGATATCCATCACAATTTGCATATGTTTTGTCTCTATAATCTTCTGGAAAATCTTTTGAACATTGATTATTTTCCATACATGGTGATTGTGGATTAAGGTCTCCACAGGGTCCATGAATCATGCGATGAGTAACAATCTCATATAGTCTACCATACAGTTCTGGATCTGGTAGTTCAGCTACTATGACAGCATCCACTTTGTCCGAAGTATCTAATTTATCTTTCTCTTGAAGTATTATGAGAAGATGTGCATGTGGAAGGCCTCTTTTTTGAAATTCAATGGTATATACATAAGCAAGACATTTGCCAAATAACTGATTTATAGTGAAGTCACGTATTAATTCATTTAATTTGATCTTAAAAACTCTAGCTACTAAATCTGGTCGATCTGAAGCACTTTGTCCAAGAAGTAGATTTTGATTAATTTCTGGCCATTGTGGATTACATGTAAATGTCACAAATAAATCTGGTTTTCCAAATTTTGTCACAATAGCCATAGCATCATTGTATCTTTCTCTCATATTTCGAGGAGATCCTTGAAAGGAAGATGGTAAAATGATGGCTTTGCCAGCTGTCATGTTTCTGCTTGTAGCCACGTCAGCAACATAGTCCATGAGTCCACAATATTGTTCTACACGTAGTTTATCTTGTTGATCACATATATAGTTGTGAGCGTACGAGTTGTTGCTAAAGCTGCGGGGGGGCACTGCGCCGAAGGCGCTCCTTGCCAGCAACTGAGGACCCTCGCGAAGCGATGGCCTCAGTTGCTGGCTTGGAACGCCACAGGCGCTCCATGCCAGCACCTGAGGACCTCGCAAAGCGAGGTCTTCAGTTGCAGCAACTGCGACCCTTGCAAAATTCACAACACAAATTCCCAACCCAAAGAACTGCGAATCTCGCAAAGTTCACGTCGCAACACATTACGACACTCGCTAACAACATACGACACACGTTCACACACATTACGGCCTCGCAACACTCGGACGCAACTCGCGAACATTACAAAATTAAAAACACAATACATACACACAGCACATACATAAAAACCTTACCTACACAAACAGGAAGCCCCCAGGACCTCAAAAATGCAACTTACAACTTAATTGCACTCAAAATAAAAGAGTTTAGACACTAAATAATTTGTTAAGCGACACAAAAAATGGCCGACGAATAAAACGAAAACGAGGCTACACACGCAAACACCATACGAGACACGTTACCACACATTACGACCTCGCAAACATCGGACGCTACACGCCGCCATACAAACATTTAAAACTTATGAAAGACACACAACAAAACACATAAAAAGCTTACCTACAGCAAGAGGAACCATCCAGCACCTCAAAAAAACAAGTTACACCTACATTTAAATCAAAATAAAACACTTTAGACACTAATACCATCGCTAAGCGAGAGAAAAAATGGCCGACGAACAAAACGAAAATGAGGCTTCAGACGTAACTACACTACACTTACTCGCAATAATGAAACACATACTATGCGGAACGTATCACAATCATATTAAACACCATTTTGAACAGTAATACGCAGAAAATGGCGGATGGAACGCAAATTGTAAGCTGGAACGCAAATAGCGCATGCGTATTGCGTTCTAACGGTCTCACTTTCCAGAACTTTCTACAAGTTTATAAATACTGCCTATTTCACACAAAAAAATACATTTCTCCTCAGGTGATGAACGGAGTGACTTCTGAGATAACTGCTGCTTTTACTTGAGAAGACAATTCTTTACTAATTTACTACTTTGCATTGTCCAAATTACAACTGAGAGGTAAGCTATAATATATTACATTTTATTATCAGGACAGGTCAAACAAATAAAAAAATAAACTAGGATTTATGTAGTGACATATATGGCACATTTATGTGTATAGGCTCACAAAAAAAATACGGTTCATTTAACTAAACAACAAAAAAACATAATTCAATATTAAACAGAGGTTTATGTATAGTGACATGTGACACGCACATATATGTCTATAATGTATAGTGACATCTGACACGCACATATATGTCTATAATGTATAGTGACATGTGACACGCATATATATGTATAGAATGTATAGTGACATGTGACACGCACATTTATGTGTATTGCCCCTGCATAGTGACATGTGACACGGACATATATGTTTATCATGTATATTGACATGTGACACACACATTTATGTGTATTGCCCCTTCATAGTGACATGTGACACGGACATATATGTGTATAATGTATAGTGACATGTGACACGAACATTTATGTGTATTGCCACTGCAACAAAATTAGCTTAAAACAAAATCAGTAAACAACTACATTTAAATGACATTATATGTCATGTATACTGATATGTCACACGCACATATATGTGTATCATCTATAGTTACATCTCACACACAGACATTTATGTGTGTTGGAAAAAAAAAATATAAGGTTAATTTAACCATTTAAATATGAGTCATGTATACTGATATGTCACACGTACACAAAATAATTACATTAAACTATGGAATGTGCTTCATGTATGTGACATATGTGTGTAGCCCCCACCAAAAAATAAGGGCAAGTGAAAATAATTACAGAAGTATATTTAAATGACATTAATTTACTGCAATTCAATAGATCATATAAAGCTGAATCTTTCTATTTCTTTTAATATTCAAACAGACTCTGCATCAACAGCGTCACTCAACAATTTGCACCGTGCACTGTGAAGCACAATCCCTTTTAAAGAACACCAACAAAGAAGAAGAGGTAAGATACAACAAGACATTACATGCTCAAAAGGCAATGCTTTGCTAGATGAAAAATTATAAATATACAAATAACTATTTCAATTTCTTTTTCAAACAGACACTACAAGAAGACCGGCGGATTAAGATTGGCAGGAGGGGACCCTCTGTCATTCAACACTTCAATCAAGGTAAAGTATTTAAGTATAAAAAAGAAAGAACCATGAGCCTTATTCAATTGTGACTTGCTCAATTGAATAGGCCTCTATATAAGCACATAACAAATTTTTTATACAGAACTTTTTAGTTACTAAAAACTTTGCTCAATAAATATGTTATGTGCTTATATAGAGCCCTTTTCAATTGGCAAAATTGCAATTCAATGAGGACCTATATATCTTTAATGGCCGAGGGCCTCACTCAAATGTGATTTGCCCATTTCAATAGGGCTCTATATAAGCACAGAGCATATTTTTTAAAGGAACTTTTTATTTAGTGAACACGTTGCTTTTGGATACAAGTTCACTAAATACAAAATTCGGTAAAAAAATATGCTCTGTGGTGATATTGAGCTCTATTCCATTGGCCAAAACACAATTGAATGAGGAGCTGACAATATAACAAATGCAGTAACCAAAGGCCCTCATTCAATTGCTATTTTGGACAATTTAATATGGCTATAAATAAGCACTTTTAGGCCCTTATTCAATTGCCATTTTGCTAATTCTATAGGGATCCAAATAATCACATAACATATATTTTTTAAATAACTTTTTGTTAGTGAAAACTTGCTTTTAGATAGATGCTTAATAAGTAAAAACTTCTTTAACAAATATATGTGATGTGTTTATTTAGAACTCTATTCAATTTTCAACATTGCAATTCAATGACGGCCTTAGAGTACTATTACATTGTAAAAAATGCAATTGAATGAGGGGCAAACTATGCAACATATGCAACATATGGTACACACAAAGGCCCTCATTCAATTGCAATTTGCACAATTGAATAGGCCTCTAAATAAGAACATAACATTTTTTTTTAAAGAAGTTTTTAGTTACTAAAAATCTATCCAAAAGAAAGTTTTTCACTGACTAAAAACTTCTTTAAAAAAATATGCTATGTGCTTATTTAGGGCACGATTCAATTAGCCAAATCGCAATTGAATGAGGCCCAGACTGCTACACACAAAACAGAATTGGAACAAACTCACACAAACACATAGCAAAATAAATTAACTTTCTTATTCAATGTTTAACAACCTATAAGCCTTACAAAGAAGCAAAAATAAGAATAACAAAAGTGTTGCGCACCTAATAGCATTGTACAAAAAATCACACAAACACATAGGAAACTACATTAACATTCTTCTTTAATGTTTAACAACCTATAACCAGTACAATCAAGAATAAATAACTTTTGCACAAGTGCTGCGCACAAAACAGGATTTTAAAAAACTAACACAAACACATAGCAAACTACATTAATTATATTATTTCATGTTTCACTAACTATAACCATCCCAATAAAGGTTAAATAAGTATACCACAAGTGGTGACCACAAAACAGGATTGTACAAAAACTAACATAAACACATAGCAAAATAAATTCATATTCTTATTTAATATATCACAACCCACAAGCCTTACTAAGAACCTTAAATAAGAATAACAAAAGTCGGGGATTGTACAGAAAGTAAAAAAAAAAAAAATAGAAAAAAATAACCATAACTGATACAATACAGCCAAATTCATACATTTTTAACTTATTTAAAAGACATTTCACTCAAACAACATTTTCTATTTTATATTACAACAGATACTGCGTGCAGACAATCGGACGAGGGCTTTCTCCACAGGACCGTACCATCGGACGAGGACTTTCTCCACAGGACCGTACCATCGGACGAGGACTTTCAACACAGGACCAGACCAGCGGACGATTAATTTCAACACAGGACCAGACCATCGGACGAGGACTTTCACCAAAGGACCACAACATCGGACGAGGGCTACCGTCACAGGACCACAACATCGGACGAGGGCTATCACCACAGGACCACACCATCGGACCAGAACTTTCAACAGAGGACCAGACCATAGGACCAGGATTTTACACACAGGACCACACCATCGGACGAGGACTTCCAACAGAGGACCACACCATTGGACAACGATTTTCAACCGAGGACCAACAAACATTCGGATTTAAATCACACTTCAACCAAGGTACAGTATAATAAGTACTAAAGTATAAAACTAAAGAAACTGCTTTCAGTTGCATCCGTGTCAACAGAAAAATAAAAAAATTAATTTACTATCTCCCTTATTCTATTTAAATTGCTACTATGCAATACATAGCTCAATAACCATATCAATTTTTTTTTTAGCAAAGAAGTTTTGCAGTGGTAAATATCTATCCACAAACAACGTTTTTAATAAATAAAACCATTATTTTAAAAAAATATGTTACATGCTTATTTACAGCAGTATTCCATTGGCCAAATTCTTAGCCAGTGAGGACAGGAATTATAATTTTAACTAAATATAAATGATACATTAATGATTTGACTTTTATTTCACCAATTGTGCACAAGAATCTTTAACAGGAATTACAAATTAAAATATACACAATTACATTTATTTTTTTTCCTTTACAGATTAATATGGCTGATAACGAGACCAAAGAAGAGAAGAAAAGACGTCAAACTAGAGAAAGACAAGAGAGATGGGCCGCCCAGCAGACACCGGAGGAGAAAGAAATTCGACGAGAAAAAGAACGCAAAAGACTTGCAAATAAAAGAATATCAGCTGCAAAAATGAAAGATACAACCAAAAAAAATAAAAAGATAATAAAGCATTTACAAACTGTTCCTAAAACATCAGATGACATTTTACAAGATACCAGTCAAGACAGACCAAAAAAAGCAACTACAAAAACAAAGCATTTACAAACTCTTACTAAAAACTTACAGGACATTTCAACAAAACAAGGACAACATATACCAAGAAAAGCCACGAAAAAAACTAAACATTTAGAACCTGTTGTTGAAACATTTCATGACTTTTCACCTGATGAATATGAAAGTCAACATCCGATATGCTTTGCAAATTGTCCTTTACTCAAGTCTTTAGCAGTAGAGGTTCATAGTTGTGGGGACATGAGTACTCAATGTCAATTTTGTGAGGCTTATTATTTTAAACAGGAGAGACCCAGAGATGGACAATTTATTAGTTGTTGTCAAAAAGGAAAGTTCAAACTTCCACAAAGGAAACAATTTCCAACCTATTTACAAAACATTATGACTGAACCTACTTTTCCAAATTACAAAAATTTTAAGACAAACATAAGATCCTACAATAGTGCCATATCATTTGCATCTATGGGGGCAACATTGGCTGCTAATGTACCAGGACATGGTCCTTACTGTTTTAAAGTCCAAGGACAAATTTATCATCGGACTTCACATTTACATCCAGAGGAAGGAGAGCAAAGAAAATTCGCTCAACTATATGTCCTAGATACAATGGAAGCTGTTGACCAACGTATGCAGATGGAAGAAAATAAAAAATGCTTACCCAGTGTTTTCATAGAGCTAAATAACATTATGGACAACAATCCCTACAGTAAAGCTTACAAAAAATTGGCAGAAGTAGAAAATGAACAACTACTTCATGCACAAAGACATCAATTACCCATGCCAAAGGTTAATATGGTGCTTAAAAGAGACAGACATACTGATAAACATCGTTATAACTTGCCAACATCAAATGAGGTTGGAATGGTCTTTCAGAATGATGAAGGAGAACCACCATTTCAAAGAGACATTAGAGTATATCCCAGAAATGAGGAGCAACCATTTATTAATCTTAATATCTTAAGTCCAAATTTAGATCCAATGACATATCCCATATTTTTCCCACATGGAGAAGCAGGTTGGCAACCAAAAATAACCCTTCCCAGTTACCCAAATGCTAAAGCCAGAATCCGAAATAATGTTTCTATGCTTGAATTTAAAGTAGCTCAAATTGCCATTAGAGATGAATTTAATCCAATTTTATGTGGTGGAAAACTAACACAACAATGGATTATTGATTCATATTTGCAAGTTGAGGCAAATAATTTAAACTTTATAAAATATCAACAAGATAAACTACGTGTAGAACAATATTGTGGACTCAGATTTAGTAGCCAGAGTTTTTAAGATCAAATTAAATGAATTAATACGTGACTTCACTATAAATCAGTTATTTGGCAAATGTCTTGCTTATGTATATACCATTGAATTTCAAAAAAGAGGCCTTCCACATGCACATCTTCTCATAATACTTCAAGAAAAAGATAAATTAGATACTTCGGACAAAGTGGATGCAGTCATAGTTGCTGAACTACCAGATCCAGAACTATATGGTAGACTATATGAGATTGTTACTCATCGCATGATTCATGGACCCTGTGGAGACCTTAATCCACAATCACCATGTATGGAAAATAATCAATGTTCAAAAGATTTTCCAAAAGATTATAGAGACAAAACATATGCAAATTGTGATGGATATCGACTTTATAAAAGAAGAGAAGGAGATAGTGCCATTATTCGTGGAAAAAAAGTGGACAATAGATATGTAGTACCCTACAATCCACATTTACTCATGAAGTACAACGCCCACATCAACGTAGAAGCCTGCACTTCCATCAAATCCATTAAATATGTCTACAAATATATTTACAAAGGTTACGATGCAGCTACTGTAGTCATCAAAAGTGCAGACAATCCCTGAAAGTAGTGAGTTAGTACATGATGAACTTGCATCTCATGTAGATGCTCGCTATGTCAGTGCGCCAGAAGCTATGTGGCGGATTTTAAAAATTGAAATGCAGGATAGATCACATGCAGTATATAGGTTAGCAGTACATTTGCCACAACGACATTTAGTCTATTTCCATGCTGGAAATGAAATGAATGCATTGGCCCAAAGTGAAGATCGTCACACTACACTAACTGCATGGTTTGCATTAAATTCCACTGATGCTGAAGCAACACAATACTTATATATTGAAATTCCATATCACTATGTTTTTGTGAATGGATTATGGAGAGCAAGAAAAACCAGAGGCAATAAAATAATTCCACGAATTTACACAGTCAGTCCAAGAGATGTTGAACGTTTTTGCTTACGGATATTACTTTTAAATGTTCCAGGAGCACAAAGTTTTGAACAATTAAGAACTGTTAATGACATTGTATATGAATCCTTCCATTTAGCTGCAAGACATAGAAACTTACTCGCTGATGATACAGAGTGGGAAAGATGTTTAGAAGAAGCAGCACAATGTCAAATGCCACGACAGATGAGAGAACAATTTGCTTTTATTTGTATCTTCTCAAATGCTCCAAATGCATTAGCTTTGTGCGAGACTTTTAAAAGTAATATGGCTGAAGACTTTATGAGACGATACAATGAACCCATTGCACACTTAAAAGCGTTAATGGAAATCCAAGAAGTCTTTTTAACTCATGGATTAAGTTGTGCAAGTTTTAATTTGCCTGATCCAGGTCTTATAGATGACATTAACTTTGAAGACTATGACATTCAACTACAAGCAGAAAGAACAGAAGAAAGACTTGCAACTTTAAATACACTACAATTGCAAGCATTTCATGCCATTAAAAATGCTATAGATGATGACATGGTGACAGAGCGTTATTTCTATCTTGATGGACCTGGCGGATCAGGAAAAACATATTTGTACAATTTATTAATGAGTTCAGTACGAGCACAAGGTCAAATAGCAATGGCTTTTGCCACTACTGGAATTGCTGCACTTTTGTTAGAAGGTGGAAGAACTGTTCATAGTGGATTTAAACTGCCAGTGCCTATTTTAGAAAATTCTGTGTCAGATATTCGCATGACATCCTTACAAGCAAAGAAATTGAAGAAATGTAAATTAATTATAATAGATGAGGCCACAATGATGTCATGCTATGCCCTCCAATGTATTGACCGTTTGCTTCGTGAAGTCATGGATAATATTTTTCCATTTGGTGGAAAGGTAATGTTGTTGGGTGGCGATTTTAGACAAACATTACCTGTCGTTGTACATGGAAATCGAACTGACATTATCGAAACATGTATAAAGTCAAGTACAGTATGGAAACATTTTACCCATCTTCAACTGCTACAAAATATGAGATCAGAAGGCCAAACTGATTTCAATGATTGGCTTATTAAAATTGGAGAAGGCAGAACAGAAAAAATACTACATTTACCTGACGACACTGTAGAGATCCCACCTCATATGATTTGTCAACAAGATATTATATCGGCTATATTTGAAGGGAGCATAAATAACGAAGAATATTCCGAGCTTGCCAACCAAGTTATACTGACGTGTAAAAATAAAGATGCATTAATACTCAATAATGAAATCTTTAAAAAAATTTATGCACCACAAAGAAATTATCACAGTGCTGATTCTGTACTTGCTGATGACAATGAAAGTCAGGCAAACTTTTCAACTGAATTCATAAACTCTTTAACTCCTTCTGGAATGCCACCACATATTTTGCAGCTAAAGAAAGGTGCAATTATCATGTTACTGCGAAATATGAACCCCAAAAAAGGCCTATGCAATGGCACAAGATTAATTGTTCAACAATTAAGGGACCATTTTATAGATGCTGAAATTTTAACTGGGACCCATAAAGGAGAGAGAGTTTTCATACCAAGAATAGATTTAGCACCAAGTGAAAGTAGTCTCCCTTTTATACTTCAAAGAAGACAATTTCCCATTATTATGGCATTTGCCATGACCATTAATAAATCACAAGGTCAAACTTTCAAATCTGTGGGTATTTTCTTGGAAGAACCAGTTTTTGCACATGGTCAATTGTACGTTGCGTTGTCACGGTGCAAAAATCCACAGGCTATTAAAGTTTACATTGAAAACAATGAAAGTCAAGGTGATTTATTAGAAGATGGACGTATTTTTACTAAAAACATTGTCTACTATGAAGTACTATAACTTTGCAGGATACAAACTAAAGCCTTGCAAACATTTTGGAAAAACATTCAAAAATACAAAACAATTGGTTGTTTAATTCAGTCATAATTAATGGAAGTCATGTTTATGGATAATTCAACTCACAAAATACTTGCCATGCATTTCTATGAAAAATTATGTTAAAATGTTAAGTCACTATGTTAATGTTTCTAATGTTACAAGTTTTAAAACAATATTTTCAAGTTATTTCATTAAACATATTACAAAGTTCATGTTAAGAGCTCAAGCACCTTTTAAGTCACAATGTAAATATTCTCTGTTATCTTAAGATTACTACCTACATTAATGTTTATCGCCAGTTTATGTGCTCAGTAATGAATTACTTTAATTATGCACGGTTTAAGGAGAGTTTTTACTGTATGCCTTCCTCTACATTCAATGTATATTAAACTTAACAATTATTCCGATACAAATTGCATGTTAATAATGATTAATTTAAAGTTAAACTGTTTTTACATTCAAATGTTAATACTTTTAATTCAAAATTATGTTACAAAATGTATTTACTATGTTCCTGTTTATAATGTTCAAAATTAGACAAATGTTTTGCAAAACTTCCAAAGTTACATAAAAAATAAAGTTCAATTTTAAAAATATATACTTTTAAGGTTATTGCTTACATATATTTTAAACTTCATGTTAAAATTCGGGACGTTTCAAAAAGTCTTTTTACTTTTTACTTTCCTCTGGATTCTATGTATATTAAAGTTAGTTTTTTTAAATCCTGTTTTGTGCGCACCACTTGTGCTAAAGTTATTTATTCTTGATTGTACTGGTTATAGGTTGTTAAACATTAAAGAAGAATGTTAATGTAGTTTCCTATGTGTTTGTGTGATTTTTTGTACAATCTTATTGGGTGCGCAACACTTTTGTTATTCTTATTTAGGCTTCTTTGTAAGGCTTATAGTTTGTTAAACATTGAATAAGAAAGTTAATTTATTTTGCTATGTGTTTGTGTGAGTTTGTTCCAATTCTGTTTTGTGTGTAGCACTTTGGGTCTCATTCAATTGCGATTTGGCTAATTGAATTGTGCCCTAAATAAGCACATCGCATATTTTTTTTAAGAAGTTTTTAGTCAGTGAAAAACTTTCTTTTGGATAAATTTTTACTAACTAAAAACTTCTTTAAAAAAAAATGTTATGTTCTTATTTAGAGCCCTATTCAATTGGGCAAATTGCAATTGAATGAGGGCCTTTGTGTGTACCATATGTTGCATAGTTTGCCCCTCATTGAATTGCATTTTTTACAATGGAATAGTACTGTAAGGCCCTCATTGAATTGCAATTTTCAAAATTGAATAGAGTTCTAAATAAGCACATCACATATATTTGTTAAAGAAGTTTTTAGTTATTAAGCAACTATCCAAAAGCAAGGTTTTCACTAACGAAAAAGTTCTTTAAAAAATATATGTTATGTGATTATTTGGATCCCTATAGAATTAGCAAAATGGCAATTGAATAAGGGCCTAAAAGTGCTTATTTATAGCCATATTAAATTGTCCAAAATAGCAATTGAATGAGGGCCTTTGGTTGCTGCATTTGTTATATTGTCAGCTCCTCATTCAATTGTGTTTTGGCCAATGGAATAGAGCTCAATATCACCACAGAGCATATTTTTTTACCGAATTTTGTATTTAGTGAACTTGTATCCAAAAGCAACGTGTTCACTAAATAAAAAGTTCCTTTAAAAAATATGCTCTGTGCTTATATAGAGCCCTATTGAAATGGGCAAATCACATTTGAGTGAGGCCCTCGGCCATTAAAGATATATAGGTCCTCATTGAATTGCAATTTTGCCAATTAAAGAGGGCTCTATATAAGCACATAACATATTTATTGAGCGTAGTTTTTAGTCATTGAAGACCTTGATTGAGGTTAGAAGTTCAGTAACTAAAAAGTTCAGTATAATTGTTGTGTGCTTATATAGAACCCTATTCAATTGAGCAACTTGCAATTGAATGAGGCTCATGGTTCTTTCTTTTTTATACTTAATACTTTACCTTGACTGAAGTGTCGAATGACAGAGGGTCCCCTCCTGCCAATCTTAATCCGCCGGTCTTCTTGTAGTGTCTGTTTGAAAAAGAAAGTGAAATAGTTATTTGTATATTTATAATTTTTCATCTAGCAAAGCATGGCCTTTTGAGCATGTAATGTCTTGTTGTATCTTACCTGTTGTTCTTTGTTGGTGTTCTTTAAAAGGGATTGTGCTTCACAATGCACGGTGCAAATTGTTGAGTGACGCTGTTGATGCAGAGTCTGTTTGAATATTAAAAGAAATAGAAAGATTCAGCTTTATATGATCTATTGAATTGCAGTAAATTAATGTAATTTAAATATCCTTCTGTAATTATTTTCAATTGCCCTTATTTTTTGATGGGGGCTACACACATATATCACATACATGAAGCACATTCCATAGTTTAATGTAATTATTTTGTGTGCGTGTGACATATCACTATACATGAATAATATTTAAATTGTTAAATTAACCTTATATTTTTTTTTTCCAACACACATAAATGTCTGTGTGTGAGATGTAACTATAGATGATACACATATATGTGCGTGTCACATATCAGTATACATGACATATAATGTCATTTAAATGTAGTTGTTTAATGATTTTGTTTTAAGCTAATTTTGTTGCAGTGGCAGCAATACACATAAATGTGCGTGTCACATGTCACTATGCAGGGGCAATACACATAAATGTGTTTGTCACATGTCAATATACATGATACACATAAATGTGCGTGTCACATGTCCCTATACATTATAGACATATATGTGCATGTCACTATACATAAACCTCTGTTTAATATTGAATTATGTTTTTTTGTTGTTTTGTTAAATGAATTGTATTTTTTTTGTGGGCCTATACACATAAATGTGTGTGTGACATGTCACTACATAAATCCTAGTTTATTTTTTTATTTTTTTGACCTGTCCTGATAATAAAATGTAATATATTATAGCTTACCTCTCAGTTGTAATTTGCACAATGTAAAGTAGTAAATTAGTAAAGAATTGTCTTCTCAAGTAAAAGCAGCAGTTATCTCAGAAGTCACTCCGTTCATCACCTGAGGAGAAATGTATTTTTTGTGTAAAATAGGCAGTATTTATAAACTTGTAGAAAGTTCTGGAAAGTGAGACCGTTAGAACGCAATACGCATGCGCTATTTGCGTTCCAGCTTACAATTTGCGTTCCATCCGCCATTTTCTGCGTATTACTGTTCAAAATGGTGTTTAATATGATTGTGATACGTTCCGCATAGTATGTGTTTCATTATTGCGAGTAAGTGTAGTATAGTTACATCTGAAGCCTCGTTTTTGTTTTGTTCGTCGGCCATTTTTTCTCTCGCTTAGCGATGGTATTAGTGTCTAAAGTGTTTTATTTTGATTTAAATGTAGATGTAACTTGTTTTTTTGAGGTGCTGGATGGTTCCTCTTGCTGTAGGTAAGCTTTTTATGTGTTTGTTGTGTGTATTTCTTAAGTTTTAAATGTTTGTATGTCGGCGTGTTGCATCCGATGTTTGCGAGGTGGTAATGTGTGGTAACGTGTCTCGTATGGTGTTTGCGTGTGTAGCCTCGTTTTCGTTTTATTCGTCGGCCATTTTTTGTGTCGCTTAGCAAATTATTTAGTGTCTAAACTTTTTTATTTTGAGCGCAATTAAGTTGTAAGTTGCATTTTTGAAGTCGTGGGTGCTCCCTCTTGGTGTAGGTAAGCTTTTTATGTATGTGCTGTGTGTATGTATTGTGTTTTTAATTTTGTAATGTTCGCGAGTTGCGTCCGAGTGTTGCGAGGCCGTAATGTGTGTAAAACGTGTGTCGTATGTTGTTTGCAAGTGTCGTAATGTGTGTGTCGTGCTCTTTGGGTTTGTCAGGGTTAATACGACATATTATTTTCTATATAATATAGAATACTGAATATTGAGTTCAGAATCAATTTATAGACACATATTCCTTTTTATAAAATAACATTTATTGAAAATACCAAAATCAACTAGTCTAAGGAAAAATGTAATATATCAAATCAAATGCAAATATAACACAGTAATATATCAAAATCAAATGCAGATAAAACACAGTATAACCAGTCAGATAATAAAAGAAAATGAATACATCATATTGTAATACTTATTATTTATGATATTTTCTATGCAGTCCTAAAATCTCAATATAAAAGTGTATTTCATTTACATGAACAATGAAACCTGGGATAGCAACCCATAGAACAAAATCAGATAAATCAATTAATAAAATTCATTCTTAATAATGTTTTAGCATGTACTAACAATGTCTAATGATATTATAATATATGTAGCTATACAGGAATATATTGAATATCACACAATATAGTAAAGTATTTTATAATATAATTGATAAGTTAGCTAAGTAAGTTAATTTTTCTGTATTGGTCAAAAAGAAAAATGAGATATCTAATTTTGTATTAAAATCTATATCCGGAGTATAAATTTCAATGACAAAAGGAAATCTAAATAACTTTTTGATAAGAAATAAACCAAACAGAGAAATTATGGTAATGATTTTCAATTATATCATAAAATAAAATATCTCAATTTATACATTACCAATTATGACAAAAATCCACTGGTTAATTCCAAAGTTGTTTTTACTTCTCCATAGATAAAAACTTGTATCTTCTTTGTCTCTCTTTCTCTCCCCCTAGATCCTGTTTCTATCCATAATTATACCTCTTACTTATTTGCCTATCAGAATCCCAAATCAGTTAAAGTGTTTAGTAACCAATAGAATCTTTTCATGATGTCATCACTTATTTAAATTTTATAAAGAATATATTTTCTTATAGGGACGTTTATTCCTTTAACCATAAGATGGCGCTCTCGGACCTTTGAGTTTTCATCCCTTTTAATTAGCTAATGACCCCTTTGACCCACAACCTATAAACAAGATGAAGTCATAAGAATGTTATCAAATAGATACCCCTAGACAGATTTATTATTCTGTTTACTAGACTTGGTGTCTATGAAACGAATTTTTCACATGTGAAAATTTAAGGAGTGACTTTATTACCTAGACTTAGGAGTTTAGCCAGATAATTATCTCTTATAGAACAATGGATTATTCAAATCATGGATAGTTCACTGGTGGGCAGCTGTGAAAACATATCTTTACATAGATATATTCAAGTAATAGAATTGCATGCATAGGTACATATATAAATATACAGCATATAAAATATTAATACATTGGATATAAAATAGTGGTTAATAATTGGAATATCATATTATACTATAATATTCATATAAAATAGAACTTTATTCATACAGAAGTTCTGACAGGTTGCGACGTGAACTTTGCGAGGTTCGCAGTTCTTTGCGTTGCGAATTTGAGTTGTGAATTTTGCAAGGGTCGCAGTTGCTGCAACTGAAGCCCTCGCTTTGCGAGGTCCTCAGGTGCTGGCATGGAGCGCCTGCGGCGCTCCATGACAGCAACTGAGAGCCTGGCGCAGTGCCCTCGCTTTGCGAGGGCCGCGGGCTCGCTACGCGAGGCCCGCGTCTCGCTACGCAAGCCCGCAGCGTTAGCAACAACTCGTACGCTCACAACTATATATGTGATTGTTACCTATAGTAATAATTAGTAACCACCCCAATTGGTGGAAGTGCTAGATGCAATGAGATACAGTATATGTATGAGGGTTTACTAAATGCAGTTTGACCTTCTTGTAATATAGTGTATATAATAATTTTGGGGTATTTAATTTTGCGGTATTGTTTTAATAATAAAGTTTATGTATATATACTTTTTTTTTATTTTTTTTCACTAGATTTGGTTGCTACATTTATAAAGTAGAGTCTTTGGCGTACTAGATGCCTTAGGGAGCCACTATTTGTGACTACCCTTGTCTGGCTAACGTTGTGGTTTAAGAATCCCTTATAGTTTCATGTAAAAATAATTACACTGTAGAATCTTTAAGACAATATGAGGCATTAAGTAGAACTGAACTACCAATGATTTCAAAATGTAAACTGATAGTAAAATGTATAATTTGTGATCAGTACTTCCATGCATGAAGAACACTGTCAACAACAAGAGCATCTTTTAGAAGCTATTAAATGATTAATATTTTATTTCACTGTATCTTTTGACCAGTGAATATAGATTATTTTGGAACTACTTGCCTCGCTCCACTAGACTATCCTCCTGCCTCAAATCCTCACTTAAAACATGTCTATTTAAAGAAGCTTATCGCCTTCAGCCTTCATATGCATCTATCATCCTTCTATAACTCACCCATATCGTTCCAGGTTTTTTAAGTGCTTTAGGGAAAGTCCTATGTAAGTTTGATTTTAAGCTCAAAGACAGGGTTTGCAATCCTCTTGCAATCCTCTCTCTTCTAACGCACATCTCCAACTGTCTTTCTAGTATATCCTCTTGGATGTCCACCCACCATCTCAAACTCAAGAGGTCTAAGACTGAACTCCTAATCTTCCCTCCCTCTACCACAGTGTCAATCCCTCACATCTCTCTCACTGTCAACAGCAACATCATCCCGCCCGTTGCCTTGGGGTTCTACTGGACCCCGCCCTGTCTTTCATCTCTCACATACAGTCACAAACAAAATCTTGCTTTCTCCATCTAAAAAACCTCTCCAGAATTTGCCACTATCTTACACAAGACACAACTAAAATCCTAATACACTCTCTCATCATCTCTCAAATTGACTACTGCAACTTGCTTCTTGCTGGCCTTCACACCACCCAACTATCCACTCTTAAATTCATAATGAATGCCTCCACTAGACTCGTCTTCCGTACACAGCGTTCAGTGTCGGCATCACCTCTTTGTCAAAAAAACATGAACCTATTTTACAAAGCCCTCAACAATAGCGTACCGCCGTACATCTCTGCTCTCATCTCCAAATATTCCCCCAACCGCCCTCTTCGTTCTGCTAATGACTTTCTTCTTTCTACAACTCTTGTCACCTCCTCTCACTCTTGCTTTCAGGACCTTTCTTGTGCTGCCCCAATTCTCTGGAACTCTTTGCCTCGCTCCACCAGATTATCCGCCTGCCTCAAAACATTCAAAACCTCACTATAAACGCATCTCTTTAAAGAAGCGTATCACCTTCCACCCTAACACCCTCAGCACCTCTCTCTCCCTCCTTTACCACACACAATACCTTTAGGTTGTAAGTCTGCGAGTTTAAATCCTGTATGGTTCCTAAAAGGAAAGCACCATGGACACTGGATTTACCTTTGCCTGGAACTTATCTTATGTACATCACTCACGCTCGCACTTTCCACCAACGCTGAGAGCGATACCGGTAGGCAAATTTCTGCACGTCAGAAGGAACTGCTCGAGTTTGGAGCTATTTAAAAAGAGAGCTGATGAACTACGGAACCAACTTAAGGATAGAGGATATAGTAATACTTCTATCAAAAAAGCATATCAACGAGCATTACACACACAGAGGGAACAATTACTATCCCCAAAGCAAGATCTTATACTAATGAGAATGTCTGGTTCATTACCACATTCAATGAAGGTTGGCGGAAGGTGGAAGAAATTCTCAATAAACATGTTAATATTCTGAAAACAGATTCTCAAGTAGCAACTATGATTGGTGACAAAATTGACACCAGTTGGAGAAGATCTAAAAACATACGAGATCATATAGTCCAAAGTCACTTTTGTAAGAAGAAGAAAAATTCCAAATTGCTATCCGATGGGACCATCGGGTGCGGTCATTGTAAAGTCTGCCCATTTATGCACAAGTTAGACAATATAATGGACAGAACAGGAAAGACAAGATGTTTGAAAGGTCTATACAACTGCGGTACATCAGCAGTAGTATACTGCTTAGAATGCCCCTGTCCACAGAGATATGTGGAGATCATGAGGAGAGAGCTCAGAAAAAGACTTTGGGAACACCTAGGTAGAGTACACAACAGTATAACTGACACAACGAAGGGTAAAACCCTTACTTCTGTAGCAAGACATTTCCACAACAAGCACGTTTCCAAACCCATTCTTAAATGCTGGTTGTTAGAAAAAATAAGGAAAGGCAACCTAGAGTTGGAATTGTTAAAGGCTGAAAGCAAATGGATCGCTCTCCTAAACACAGTCGTCCCTGTAAAACCAGCATCTAACAACCACATTCTTTTTTGTGACCTACTATCCTCTTTCTCCATCAATGTAACACAAAAGAATCTAATTTAGGTTTGACTTTTATATTGCTGAATGAAAGTACTCCTCTTAAAATAGCCAATCTGAGTAACTTAGTGGCACTCTCCTGTACAATTTGCTCCTACTTCACTATTAAGACATCTTTTTCTCTTTTCATGGGGAGTTCTTGCATGGCGTTAGAAGTTGATCTTAACCCCTTTAAAGGCCCTGTATCCATGTTAACCTTCAGAACAACTAAAACTATTTAAACTTTATTTAAGTTTCTGTCATGTTATTTTTTGATTACCGTAATTAACTCTTCAAAATCACGACCAGTAGTGGCAGTCTGTAAAATTTACCCTCCAGTTAATATCAGTAAGTTTATTTTCCTACTGTCCATGGTAAGGACTCAATGTATATGGGTGATATAACCTGTGTTTAACACAATTGACCACATATATTGCTTCTTCTGATATCTCCGATCGTCACGAGGTGGTGGTGTTAACCTACTTAATACCTGCAACTTTTTAGGTCTAAATCTAATAAGATTGCTATTATCAATTAGCAACATACACATGTTACTTATGATCAACACTAGGTGGTGCTGCTCACTCATTTAACAAGATGCGATTGACTAGTTCATGGCACTTGATTTCACTCAATATTCATAGCCCAAAAATATTACATACAGACTAGCCAGGACAGCACCCAAACAATTGTATAATGATTTCTGTCCTTTCATATAGATCATGGTAATTGTGTCAGTGGATAAGCAGCAATGATAATTCATAATGCGGATGACATATGTCTTCACAAGTGTACTTGCTTCCTTCTATGGGACTCATCATAATTAAATTATCCATTTACCGACTTAACAGGATATACATATGCTACTCATCTATACTATTTAGATAATGGGGTTTATTTATTCATTTCATAAGATATCCAAGTTAAATTATGATAAATGAAAGGTCAGAGCGAAGTTGTTTTCATAAAACTGAACACACAGCTTGTTTCCTTTATTTGAATTTATTTCACTTCATTTCAATTTGTCTTTATATGATGTATTAATCTTTCTTTTGTTCTTCTGATTTCCCTGATGTCCATATCACCTGAAAATTACAAAAAACACATTAGCACACCTGTGAGCAATTCACCAATCACTTACCTGTTAAATACCAGAGAAGCCCTCTTCTGCAACATGATCCTCGTAGAAGCAGGGGCGAAAAGAGCGTGTCGGATCAATTTTCTGTGTCTCCCAATGATGACGTAATTTCTCTGCTTGTGACAGGCTTCCAATACGATTGTTCCAATCGATGCTGTTCTTCTTCCAAATTTACCTCCCTGTCTGAATTGAGAGACGACAGTTGAGACAACAATCTTAATATTAATTTTAAGTTCAACGTACTACTTTTATACAAATCAGTAAAAGTTATATTTTATTGAAAATAGTATGTGGTTTGAATTCTTTCTGTCCATAACAATTTTTGGATGTTCTTTTGGGTTATTGGTACCATTGGAATTAAAGGTTTTCTGTCCTTTTCCTCTATGCAAATACATTACAAATAAAGGAAATAATAATAATAACAAAAATGTTTGCATCCTCCTCCACTCCAGTTAATCACTTGGTTTGAGGAAGAAACCAATTACAAAAACCCTCGTCCAATTTGGTTCCTTCAACTTCCATTCTATAACCATTCGTTTGGAAAGTGACTTGTGGAAGATATGTTAGATGTCTCAAAGTAATAAAAGTTTTTTAAAACTAAGTAATGATATCTGCATCACACAACAGATGTACTCTTTGGCTCCACGTCCTGAAGGAAGTTTAACCAAAAAATACTTACTGATAACCAAAGTGAGGATCTATAGAAAAAAAACCTCTATTGATCAATAGAACCATATAGTTAATAATTGCTGCTATAATACCTCTTTTAATATATAACTTTTATTGATAAATTTTAAAATCCTGAATATTTAATGAATACAATAAAACTACCAAATACAATGCGTATAGATAGAGGGAGCTCTAGGTAAACACAATGTTCCTAAGATGTATGCTAAGTGAGGAAACACCAAACAAATATCAGGGAAAAGAGTTTCCTACGACTAAAAATGTCCTCTGGGTTAGCCCAGTGAGGGGCACCCATAAAGTTAGCACCTAATATACAATAACTGCTCTGTCATAACTAGCTAACATAGTCAATTGCAGATAGCTAGCAGGCTGCTCTAGGGTATAACATTCATGAATACATAATCAATAAACTTCCAAATTATGAATAAATTAGAACATTTGCTAGGATATAGATAACAGGAGTATTTAAGAATCAGTGAAACCCCACATTGCATGTTTAATATTCAAAGTAAAAGAGAATCCTGCAACGTTAGTAATTACTCACACATATCTACAGTTACACGTATTGATATAAATACTAAGAGCCTCATGCAATTCTGCGGGACCAAAGCGTCTGTGACTTACGGTGCTATTCAATTCAGCAAGACCTCAAGTTAGGGGCCGATAGCGATATTCGTAAACCATGCCATCGCATGTAGCATTTGAGAGCTTGAACATGATCAATTATGCAAGACCGTAACTTCTAATGCTGAAACAGGCAATGGAAACACAGATCGTCATCATTACGTCAATGAAAAATGGAGGCTGGATTTCAAAGTCCTACAGGCTTCAATTACGAGTTACTATCAAACCCACATTGCTGAAACATTTCAATATTGATAAAGCCGTAAATATGATATTCGATTACATGCGAGTTCCATTATATGTATTAACACATTTATTGTCGGGATCGATATAACACAGAAACTAAACATGAAATAAAGTATTTTTGTGGGCCGATTTGCAAGCTTGAGAATGTTGTGCTATTAATTCTAAGACCTAACATCACTTTCCCTTTTAATAAAAGTACAGTAGTGTGTGTATATGTGCATTTAAGCCCTTTGCGAGTCCTTCTTGGTACCTGTTGTGGTGTATCACCAAATTAATATTACACAAGGTTCGTCTACATTAAAAGGTATTTATTAAAAGGCAGATAACACAATACTATAAATGTATTACAAACACAACAGCCCAGACCCACGGAGCAACACCCCCTTTTAAATCTATCTACCTATATATATATAGTAATTCCCTTCCCCAAACGCTTGATCTTACCCACGGTCAGACCATTGACATCACCTCCTCACCCTCACCATCAAGGAAGAAAACAGGAAAAAGCACCAGTTTCCTGCCTGGATATATCCTTAGTTGAGATGATGTAATTTACATCACATCCTGTCCATGAGCAATTGTGGGAGGGAAGTAAAGATTCTCAGCCCTCCTACAAAGGCCTGTTTAAGGAAGTCCTGAATTACCATGCAAGGAAGACAAGTTACCACATTCCCTCACTTTTTCTTCTTCTATGTTGCTCAGTTTTCTAGTTATCCCTCTAGTACAGGAGAACCTAGTGGGAGCAAAAACCTGATATACAGGAGAAATTCAACCCACCGTCCCTCCGGAATAGTTCCCTCAGCGACATAAGTTCTCCTGTACTTTCCTATGGCTGTCAATCCACATATTACACAAAAAACAGAATTTATAGAATTTAGGTGAGAGTGTGTGATAAATGTTTATGTATGTGCAATGTAAAACTTTATTGAAGAATGTATGAGAGAGAGAAAGAAGAGGAAAAAGACACATTATTATATATCCTCCTTGCAAGTTTCATTGCCACACAAAAGTATATTATTATAATTGTCGTTAATACTTGAATGAACATGAGTACCAGCGACAGTGTTCGTAGGACTGGATGTGTCTCTGACTCATGAAGTTCCAAGGTAAAAAGCTTCATTGTCAAATTTGTCCAATCTGCATTTGCAGTAAAATTGATCATTTCAGTGGTAAGGTTTCTTGATGGAAATACCATGATACAAGACCCTTCTTCCACCAAACATATTTCATCAACTGTCCTATATTCAGAGTGGCCGATAAAGCATGCAATGTCCCCTATGCGGATCACCTCTTGCACCAGGTTTTCTTTTATCAACTGCACCCAGCCATCCTCCTCAGCTCCTTTCTCCCAAACACAACTGCACAGCCATCGGTGTTGAGATTTCCTGCAACAGCTTTCATCCATCTCCAATTCTGTAATAGTGGCCAGTCTTTTTGATGGGAAGTGTTGCCTGTAGATTCCATCACTTAACGTGCCAATGCTATGTATAAAGTTCAGTTGCTCCGTCTGCCCCTCCCAGCGGGGAATTGCCAGGATTAGTCCTATTGTCCCAGATTGTAGTCCATGTGGCATCCATTGATCTGGGCCTTCAATATTGCTGTATTTAAGATTGTCCTCAGTGATGTCCACTCCTTTTCTTTTCAATGACGTGATAATCCTTGTTGCATTGATTTGTCTTGCCCACTTGTTTTCCTGGATGTCTTTAATAGTTTCCTTTAAATCTGCCAACAGCTTTCCTCCAATCATAGAACAGAAAATGGCAGTTCCCACTATTTCATTCTTAATGCTGTTAGCAATGGAAGCAATATTTTCCTCAACTAGATGCAGGTTGTTGGCAATGGTGTGTATGTCATCAACATTGTCTGTCAGTCTACTCACTATAAGGGAGTCAGCTACTCCACCTGTTTTCATAGCATGTCCCATGCCATCAGTAAGGGAGTTTATCCGGCTGTTCACTCCAATGATGTCTGCTGAATTCCATACTCCCAATCCAGTTCCGACTCCTCCTAAAAGGGCTGCAAGTGTGTCCCGTTTTTCTCGACTCCCTGCTCCGGTCCACTCAATGATGGTCTCTTGTATACTTTGCTTAAACCACTGCCGCTGTGATTCCGGGCACTTTGGAGGAATAGAAAAATCATTAAAATTTAGAATTATTGGGTAGTAAGTCCACCCAACCCCTTGCACAACTGTTTCATGTGTTGGTACCACCACCAATCCGCCTATTGGCCATGGTACCTTCTTCTGATCTTTACAACGTTGCAGCTCCTTTACAGAGACAAATACTTCATCTATTGTTAGAACACACCCCTTTCCAGTATCAAAATTGCAGAATTCCTCTAGGTCAGGCTGGGCAGCTATAACTGCAGCCTCCCATTCTCCACCTTCTTCTAATGTTAAGTTACTCACTACTACTGTAATATTTGTAAACCTCCCTTGTATTGGAGCTCTAAGAGCTAATCCCCTGGTACTATTATGTGGCAAAATAATGTTTACTTGTAACCCTCCACCCTCTTTTACTTCCAATTCCCTGGGCCAAATAAATCTATCTGCTTGAACGTAATGTAACTCCAATCCTTTCAAACTCTCTCCCTTATTTGCGGTATCTTCTGGCCTTATTGCCTGTCTCCCCATTCCTACTGTGATACAGCTTATACTTATCCATCCTGGAACAAGGATCCACCACAATCTTCTGTTGACACGCATCTTCATTCTTATACAGCCGTGCTCTGTGGGAACACTAGATTCCATCATTAGAAACATATACATAACAAAAGCAACAGGGGCCATTCTTTTTGCAAGTTTGTTCACGGCCCTGTAATCAATGGTAAGTCTCCATGATGAGGCTGCTTTTTCATCTCTATTCCCTTTTAACACAGCTTTTCTCACAGGCCAACATGGTGAGTTACATGCATACCCATTTCCAGATTTAATTATTCCACTTCTCTCCAGTATTTCTATCATCTTGGTGATTGATGCCACTGATTCTCTTGGGACTGGATATTGCTTTTGCCATTGTGGGTCTCCTCCTTCCAAAAAGACCATTCCTTTCATTCTTCCACAGTCTAATTTATCTGTAGCCCAAACAGGTATGTCTTGGATTAGCTTCTGCAGCCATTCTGGTTGTCCGTCTAGTTTCAGTTTGTTTTTTTTTTCCAGACTTTTTATCGGAGAGACAATATATGCCATTGGGAGCACAACCCCTTTCGTCAACTCTGTACTTACCTGATTCACCTTTTCTGTCTTCCACAAACAAAAATTGGCAAGATCTACAATGAAATTTCCTTTTTTTAAAACTTCTATTCCCAATATTTCCTCTGGCCAACCCACTATTGCTTCTACTTGTATTGTTTTTTCTCCAACTGCTACATCAATTGGACCTGCTCTAACCTCCTGTGGATTCCCAGTAACTCCCATACTACTTACTGAAGAATCCCCATTTTTGACCCTGTTCGTCATTGTAACTGCTGCTCCTGTATCTACCAACATATTTTTCCCTACCCCTGCGATGACTGTATAACTGGTAGGCCGACCTGCCTCATCCATGGTTAAATTAGCTGAGTGAATGAGATGCTGAGGCGCAGGGGTTGGGATTTGTCATTGTGACTCACTTCTACTCCGTCCCTCTTTTATAACACTATATTGCATCTTTGCCTCACTTTCCTTCAATTTCCTCTCTGACTCAGCTACCTTGTTTTTAAGTATGTGATTTTCCTCTTCTATCCTATCCTTCTGTCTCCTGAGTTCCCAATAGCCCATGTTACCGTTTCTCTCTCCCTCCTGATTAGCCCTCCAGTTGCTGCCATCCCTATTCCTATAGTCCCTAGGTGGATCTCTCCATCTTTTGTCAAAGTTCTGTTTTGGTCTCCAGTTTTGATCATCCTTCTTGTTCTGGGGTACATCCCACGTCTGGTTTCTCCAATTACCATCTATATCTCTACCAGACTCGACCTTAAATGTTCTTACAGCTGAAACAGAGCAGGCCTGTTCTGTGAAAGGATGCTTGATCCACCATGTATCAGCTCTAGTTAGTACCATTTCCAAGTCTGTTGGTGTTGGATCAAAAAGCCTGATAAATTCTTGACACTCCCGGGGAAGGGCTTCCATTACTTTTGCTATATGTTCTGGTGAGCCCAGCACTAGAGGCTGTTGAGGTTGTCGTAGAGTATACCAAAAAAATATCCTTTGAGCTACCTCTCTAGGACCATCTATTGGCCTCATGGTAATATTTGCTATTTCTTTCTCTATGCTAAGTAGATAGAAATTAGTTGCAGCAATTCTTCCTGCCTGATCAGACACACTGTTATTAAATCCCAATAGTCTACTAGCCAAAGGACCCATAGCGTATTCTAACAGTTCTGTCCATTCCTCTAAGTTAAGACCTCCTTTTTTAGCTCTATCTGCTCCCCTCATAAACCAATGTGTAAACGTATTAAAGTTGTTAGTTGGCATACTTCCCCACCATTTCTGGAAATTGTCTTTATCTGCCATAGACATCGGTCGAGTCTGCATAGAAAATCCTGTAGGTGTTTGCCTTGCATTAAATAATTCTGAAACAATAACTGGTGCTTGTGGTATGGTATCTACTTGTGGAACAGAATAACATAAGAAATCTTTTCTATCTTGGTTCATTTTCGGCACTGGTTCTTTATTTTGTGCCACAAACATATCCAGATCTGGATATATTTTGGCAATGTCTCTGACACCTTTTATCCCTTCTAACTTTGTTTTATTTTTATAGTCCATTATTATGTTTTGAAGTTCTGTTATTTTTACTCCATAAGCATCCCTCTGTTCCTCTATTTCCCCTAACTCCCTTTCTAGTTCCCCCACAATTGTAGTTGTTCTCAAAGCTGCAATTTTTAAACAATCCCTTTTGTCCATTGCTTCCTCCATTTTATTTGTTGTTTCCAAATTATGCTGCCGTAATTCTACAACTAAGTCTATTAGGCCTCCTATTGTGGCTACAACAGCTTGTGTGACCAAACTTTTTCTCTTCTTTGTTCTATACTTTTTGTTATTTACAATTTGTTTTAGAACATCCATTAATCTCTTCTCTTTTCCACTGTCTGGGTTTGCTGGCTCTGGAAGCTCATATGGACCATCATGTTTTTGAATATGTTTCCTAAAGTACTCACGCACTTCTGTGGGAAAGTATTTGGCCCCTTGAAAAGACATTTCTACTCTTTTACTCACCCAAGTAAGAATCCAAATCAATTTGCGACTAAAGTAGCATGCTTCTGAGTAGCCAACAATAGTTGATGACTATTCAGTAGGCCAGGTGTAATATGTAGAAAAATAGATTAGTACCCACAATGCAAATTATACTTACCTTAGTATGGTGAAGGTAATACTTGCTAATTAACTTAAAATATAATAGCAAGGCCTGCAGGGTAGGAGATAGACCCGAACTAGGATATGCAAGACACCCAAAATGTATAAGGTATGGAAGCCTATAGTGTATTAAAATGCACGCCTGAAATAATATATATATATATATATATATATATAATATTTAAAATGGTTTATTTATTATTTTTCTCCAGGCCTGTACTATGATAAAGGACTAGAGAAAGAAAAAGAAAGAAAAGAAAAAAAAAACAAAAAACAAAACAAAAATAATAGTATTAACAAACTCAGGTATTTGAAACACACAACAAACTAATTGTGGCCTGGTGCCCAAGCTTGTATATTAAAAATGGAGGCCTGAATTAGCATTTAATTACACAAAGAAGCCACATGGATTCTATTCAAATGCAAAGCTAGGCCTGTACTCAAAAGCACAACAACTCAGATAAACCCACAAAAAGAACCTGTATGATATATATTTGTTTTATGTATCAAAATAAGCTAGTACGAACAAAACTCAACTCAGAAGCTAGTACGATATAGTACGATATATTTGTTTTATGTATCAAAATAAGCTAGTACGAACAAAACTCAACTCAGAAGCTAGTACGATATATATTAAAAATGGAGGCTTAATTTAGCATTCAAATACACAAAGAAGCCGCATGGATTCTATTCAAATGCAGGCCTAGCCTGTACTCAAAAGCACAACAACTCAACTCAGAAGCTAGTACGATATTTATATAAAAATGGAGGCTTATCCTAGACTCCACACACAATCAGCACTTGATTTCCCATGCAGAGGATAATTAGACAAAGTACTTTTTTTCCTTCCCCACAAAAAAAAAATAAAATAAATAAATCTGACTATCTATTAATGTGATATTACCTCATAAATAACCTTTGTAGAAGTCTAAAATTCGTGGTCGCCAAATGTGGTGTATCACCAAATTAATATTACACAAGGTTCGTCTACATTAAAAGGTATTTATTAAAAGGCAGATAACACAATACTATAAATGTATTACAAACACAACAGCCCAGACCCACGGAGCAACACCCCCTTTTAAATCTATCTACCTATATATATATAGTAATTCCCTTCCCCAAACGCTTGATCTTACCCACGGTCAGACCATTGACATCACCTCCTCACCCTCACCATCAAGGAAGAAAACAGGAAAAAGCACCAGTTTCCTGCCTGGATATATCCTTAGTTGAGATGATGTAATTTACATCACATCCTGTCCATGAGCAATTGTGGGAGGGAAGTAAAGATTCTCAGCCCTCCTACAAAGGCCTGTTTAAGGAAGTCCTGAATTACCATGCAAGGAAGACAAGTTACCACACCTGTAACTTGTGGTTCGACTTTTGCGGCCTTGGCAGTTTGCTTAGCGAGGGGGACTCGGAGCACTGAATAACGATTTGCAATTTTTGCAATGGTAACTCTTGCGGACGGGAAAGATCAAAGGCTTCGAGGGGCCTTAACTTGCGATGTTAACCATCGCAAGGAATCAGAGGCCAGAGCTCGTACCCCGATCGGAGCCCGCAAAAAACGCCAATTGAATAGCAAATTAACTTGCTAGGATATGGATCCTAAAGTTGAAACAGCCTCTGAGGAATTCTTCAAGAGAGCGTCTATAGTTGCATACTGCCGCCTGTTATTTAACTAAAAAGCTCCTCCCATTATGTGATGTCACACACTACAGATTAGTCGAACTACTGCAGATTGCGATCCTATATAGCTATTGCCGTGACAGCTTAGTAGGGCATAGTAATTAGTTGATATCAAATAGCAGAGTGGAGCAAAATACACAAATATGAACACTTATCAATACAAAATATTGAGTATTTATTCAGAGAGCTATATACATATGTACACAACACAGAATTAAATCATAATATATTATTTGTCTATATGATACTGGTTGTATGAGATCAATGGAGTAACTAATTCTCATCAATCCTTCAGACTGAGACCTATATAAGCATAATTGTAATCACTGTTTATTATTGACTGCAACTTTTGCCCTATATATTAAAACTTGATGCTTATTAATTCCCGCCAGTACCAACAAGGAGTATGATAAAAGTCAACAGGTGTCCATATGCTAAGATTCGTGATAAGCAACAACTATAGCTTTTAGTGAACTTGGCATGCTTCATAAGATCTGCCTATTTGGATAAAGCAGATCTGATAATATGCTCAAAGTGGCACCAAATATAGCCCAAATAAGTTCTGTACTCCAGATAGGATTAACCTATAAGGCAGTTTAGGGGATTGATAAATTGGCCCTATGTACTGATCCAGGATGAAAAGTGTTTTGCCATTGATATATTTGTGTATATGTACTTTTTATGTAATGAGGTACTAATGTGATGGTTATCTACTAATGTGATGGTTCTGAATTCTGTGAACTTCATACACATTAGCAGCCCCAATTGTTACCTCACTAGGCCTCGCTGCTTATTCTAAATTCTGGGAGCTTCATACATACCAGCAGGCATGGAGGAGACTTAGAAAGCTGCGCATTCCCAGGAGCCAATATCTTTTATTAATATTTTTACTGTATGCTTGTTATTATATTTGACTAGCGACTTGCCCGTCAAAAAATGACGGCAATAAGATTGTAAGGCAGGTAATGTTGTTTGTGTGCGAAATTAATTTTGTTGGCATTTTAAGATCCTTCGGCGCTCATTGCGAGGCTCTTGGTTGTTTGTGTGCTATGAGCAGCGTTGGTGTTTTTTTTTGTATGGTAATGAATAATTAATAAAATAAGAAATTAATATACTTTACCTATTGTGAAGTAATATATGCAGCATTGTGTTGAAGAGCTGGCAATCTGTTTTCATGTTGCTGCATCATCAGTGCTGTGGAGCTGCTGTGTAAGCGTCATGAATGTGTGCAGTGTATAGTGTAATAGTGTGCGTGCGCGAGTCAAATCCGTTAGGGTAGCTGTGTACTTCCGGATTGTATAAGTTAGTGTTAGTGTAAAATGGCGCATAATGTGTGGTATGTGTCTGTGGTTGATTTAGCGTCCTTGTTTTCGGATGTCGTCCAACTTTTTCAGAAAATCCGTAGGTGTTTGGTGGTGTTTTGCGTGTCCTCGTTTTCGTTTTGTTCGGTGGACACTATTTCCTCTCGCTTAGGTGATTTTCGGGTGTCTAAACTCTGAAATTTGGACTTAAATGGAGGTGTAACTTCACTTGCAGAGGTCCTGGGTGCCCCCCCTTGCTGTGGGTAAGTTTTTTATGTGTTTGTTGTGTGTATTTATTGTGTTTCTAATGTTTTTGGGGTTGCGTCGGTTGCGTCCTTGTTTTTGGATCTCGTACGTCTTTTTCTGAAAATCCGTAGGTGTTTGGTGGTGTTTTGCGTCTTTAGAGTGCTGTAGCCTCATTTTCGTTTTTTTTCGGCAGCCATTTTTTCTCTCGCTTAGAGGATTTTCGGGTGTCTAAACTCTTTTTTTGTGTTTTTCATGTTTTCGTGTGCGTGGGTTTCGGGCATTTTTTGCGAGGTCGTAATGGGTCGTAACGTGTCTTGTATTTTTGTTTCGTAACTCCGTAAATTTTGCGAGGTCCACAGTTGCTGCCTCCATGCCAGCAACTGCGGCCCTCGCCTCGATATGCGAGCCCGCAGCGTTAGCAATGGCCCGCATGCTCACAACTATATATGTGATGAAATAGAATTATTTCTAACATTAGTTCAAACTCTTACAAATGTTTACTTTATCTTGCCTGGCTCTCCTTCCCCCTCCCCCTTTTATGGCCTGCATAATTTGCCTAGATCTCCTCCTTTCCACATGTCTTAGCATTTCCTTTCTTTTAACTGCACACTCTTGCTTTCTCTCTTTCTCTCTCTCTCTCTCTCTCTCTCTTTCTCTCTTTCTCTCTCTCTCTCTCCTATCTCTCCCTGTTCTATCTGTCCCTCACACCGTATTTTCATTGTTTTTCTTTTAGCTCCAATTTTTACCTACACCCAGGTCCCACTAGGCCTCACTGCTTATTCTGGGAGCAATGCCCTACCTCCCTGTCCATCACCCCCCCCCCCCCCCCAAACCCCATTTTAGATTAAATTGATAGAGGCATGGGAATCGCCTGACTTTCCTACTTGGATATATTAGCACACCACTAGGGGCAGACCACATATTACATGCTAGAATCCACACCTCTGTTCCTTCTCTATCCCACTAAATGAAAAACCTTTCTAACTTTCACTTTCCTTCTGACACTTGTTATTCCTTATCTGTTTACTCTTCCCCCGGTTTCTGTCCCTTCCATACCCTTTAGATTGTAAGTAGCGAGTTTCCAGTCTTGTAGGATGGTTTGGGAAAAATAACTTTCTGCAAAGATTCTAAGCTCAAAACAGGGTCCTCCATTTTTGGAAGTTTGTTAATACTGTATTTTACTTGTTTTTATCCCATGTATAGAGCAACGGAATATGTTGGTGTGTTACAAATAAAAGTTAATAATAATAAATAATATCTTATTGCAGTCCATCTTATTGATTTGGATTATGGTCAACCCTTTACTAGAAAGTGATTAATGTTATGCTATCAGTATTTCAGATGCATGCCCTTCATAATGTTAACTCATATAATAGTATCTGATAAAAGATAGAAAGTTTAAATGTGGGTTATTTCATTAACCTCAGCAGGAGAGCAAAGACCTAACTATAGCTTATTGTATTGAAACCTAAAAAATTACTACACTCTACTTGAGACGTGAATGCTTAATTTTTTTGTAAAAAATATTTTGCATGTTTTCCTATGAGGAATGTTATTTGTTGAATATTGCTATGTGCTCCCCACAATCATCAACTAATCCTAAACAAAGCCCTTTACTGCCTTAGTGACACTTCTTCATGTTCTAGTAATACAACACCACTTACACTTCTTTGGTGTAAATGGGCAATTTCATGTATTAAAGGATCACTGCACAACAGAAACAAATTGAGCGCAACTAAGAGTATGATTAAACAGGAATAAAAACATACAGCAATTATTTTTTTTATTAAAAACATACATTTTTATGCCTTTGCTGGGCCAGGGGGAATTCATGATACATGGATGGAAGTTGTGTGTGTTTCTGGAGAACTATGATGCTAGTGAGGAGGAGGGATTTGATGACAATTTAAATATTATCCAATTATCTTAACAAAGGCTCTCTGTTCTCTCATAATAATAATAATAATAATAAATGTACACAATTTTCTCCCAGAAGGGACTTAAAGCATTTAGAAAAGGGAAGAAAAATTATTATATAGAGTTGTAACTTATTGGAAGACCTGGATGAATGGTATTCTGTGTCATTTTGAAAATATCCAAATTTGGTGTCTGCCTTATTGAGCATTGTAGAGAGTTCTAGAATAATGTGCTGCAGACATAAAAGGTCAGGCCCAGAGGGTTATTAGGAGATTCTGGGGATGGTTAATAGATGTTCAGCTGCAGATCTCAGAGCACAAAGTGGAGCCAGTGTAAGGTAAGGAGGGCAGGTGTTATGTGGCAGGAACAAGGTTGGTTTGCTAGTAACCTTGTGGCAATGCTCTGCACCAACGCTTTGTAAGGTGATGTAACTCTTTATTTGACAGTCCTAGATAAAGACAGTTTCTATACGTCAGTAGTGACGATATAAAGTCATATCGAAGTAGGAGGCCTTTTGGGGTAAGTGATTTATCCTGGCTATGTTCTTTATATGGAAAAAATAGGATTTGATCATAGCTAACAATTGGTGTTTTAGTGTCATACTATAAAAGGCACACCTGTTCAAATTTTAACCCCAAGATAAAGGCTCACCCCTGTTTGGCCAAAGGAAATTGTTATCATTCAATGGGGCCAAACAAAAAGTTCCTCTGTGGGTTTAGCCTCAGCCAGTTCCTACTCGTCCAATCTTGGAGCTCACTTGACATTTATTTAAAGCAAAGATTGGATGATCTGCATCTGGGTCAAAGGTCAGATAAAAGGTGTGTCTTCAGCAGTCTTCTGTGTCATCTGTGTGTTGAGGTCATGTCTGTTGATGATCCCAGTGGCAGCATGTATACAGCAAACAGTATAGGAGACAACTTAGAGTCTTATAGAACTTCATATGACAGGAGCATGGGATTAGAGGAGCATGAACCTGAAGAAAAGCTCTGTGACCTGCTTGTCAGAAAAATCTCTTGATATCAGAAGATAATTAGAAACATGAACCAGGGCTGTTTCTGTTTTGTGTCTTTTCCTGAACCCTGACTGCAATGGATCATAGAGGTCATGGTTTGCAGATGGATTTTAAGTTGCAACTACTTTTCCAAAAAAGGGAAGGATTAAAACAGGCCTGTAGTTTGCCATGTAGTCTGGATCTAAAGATGGTTTTTGAGCAGTGGTCTGATAATTGCTTCCTTTAATTGATCAGTAGAGATGCCACGATGCAGTGAACAGTTCACTATTTTTGTGAATGCTGGGCCAACCAGATCAGGAGTTGGGCCTGGATCCAAGACACAGCTAGTGAACACAGCTGCTTGATTATCTGCACTATATGTCAAATGCCTACCATCCCTACCCTCTCTGCATTGATGGCCAAAACACACTCTCAAGATTCCACTCTGAGGAAGTGATGTAAGAAACACAAAATGGATTCCTATTCCCATACTATTAAAAAATTCAGATTTTACCAAAGAGTGTTTTATGTCCTGGCTTACACAGCTGCTAATATTGTTAATTTGGTACATACTTGACTAAAACCAAACAAATAATGGCCACTGCAGCATATGCAGACACAGACTCTGTCGTATTTGGCATGCGGACAATGTCTCAACACATGTTGCAGCATGTTTTCTGAAACGTGGTACCTGATAAGCTAGGACAGTACACTGTATATCCAGCACTACAGACTGTGTGCTAAAGTGGGCAGACCCATGCAGGGACTATTTGTTTGATTTTAGGCAGGGAAAACAAAGCTTGTAATTGCTTATTCATAAAACAAAGTACAAAAAAGTAAATAAATAAATAAATAGGTATATTACATACCAATTAAAATCAAGACACCTTCCATAACATGCCTGGTGTAGGCAACTAAATAAAACAACATAATAATCCCATATCCCCAGTAATAATATAAGCATTCCATTGTGCTCCAATTCTGATAATCATGTTTCCTCCATTACCAGTACAGCACAAATACCCCACCTTCTCCAGTGACATTTGGAAAACATAAGGACAAAAGTTATTAGAACGATGGGTGGAACTTCTAAACTACTGTCTGGAAAATATAGACACTAAGGCACTCTTCTATCTTGCATCTACCACACTTCATCTGTTCTTTAAACATCATCAATCCATGATCTCAGACCTGCTCTGGCAGGGTCAACTCCTTGCACCTATCTATGCTCCAGTTTTTGACATACAACCTAGTCATACTATTTGCAACATCTTTTTTCCTTTTTGTAATAAGACTCCAATACAGTGGTTTGGCATAAATACTAGTAGATGACCAGATACTTAAACTCACATCTAGTGATATTTTTGTAGGGTCATATATCAGAATGATTACACCTTTGAACACACCATGCTTAAGACAGCTTACAACCTCACGAGGCTAGAAGAAGTTTTCAGTCTCTTATAACCACCTTATCCATGATATATCCTTCTAATGGTGGCAATGGTGCAGTGCATTCTGCTTGTGCTATAATATCATTATGTAATGTGATTCATAGTGGGCTGCATCTATTAGCAACACACAGGTGTATATAAGAGTGTCTATGGGCTGGTTTTGTGAGATTATTTTTTTCTTTTATAAAGTAAATATCATGGAGAAAATGGCTGCAAACAAATACATTCATGCCATTATAAAGTATCCATATTGTTGGATTTACTCACAGACTATTTATATAAATACTAGCTGTAACGGATCTACTGGTACCCCGACCGGGTACCTCCTTTGATGGACGCGTCCTAGTTTGCGTCGAGGCCTACAAGCACCGCACCGGACACCACACTACCACAGACTCCACAACCGCCGTAGCTTAAAGCTCCCAGGGAGTATGCAGCCCATAGCAATCCCCAGTATGATATAGCAATCCCCTCCAAGAATGAGACAAGGCTACGTTTTGAAGGGTCAAGTAGTGAACTTTAATGACAGGGGATCTCCTTTTATGCAATGGTGCCCTCTGAAGGGCTACACCCACATAATTATCACAACAGCCAATTATATACATGGTTCAACCCCAACGTCTCCTCCCCTCAGATAACAGGTAACACAATTAAAACAGACACAATTTTAACCACATTCTGGATGTACCCCAAATACAGGGGGTACACCTTTAAGTCCAGCACCGTTCAATAGCTCTCACCCAGGGGAACAACATATAAAAAAATGGCATGAATCAGAACAGGGGTTCAAAAGTTAATATTCCGCGGCTGGAATATTTTTGTGTAAGTCCGTAGTTAGTCATTGCGTGTTTATGTATTTTTTTCCAAGTCCCGCTTGTGTGGTGGTTTGTAACCGGTTGTGAGGCGCCGTAGAGCCTCCACCTCCGCAAATGCGGCCCATCGCATTTGGGGTCCAAAAGTCAAACGGGGTCGTAGGGATGAGCGCCTACGGCGCTCATATCCACCAGCGCAAAAAGCGCCTTTGGCGATCCTTTCCAGCAACTGCGGCATTAGCAATAACCCGCATTGTTGACAACTATACAGTGGATATAAAAAGTCTACACACCCCTGTTAAAATGTCAGGTTTCTGTGCTGTAAAAAAATGAGACAAAGATAAATAATTTCAGAACTTTTTCCACCTTTAATGTGACCTATAAACTGTACAACTCAATTGAAAAACAAACTGAAATCTTTTAGGTAGAGGGAAGAAAAAATATAAAAATAAAATAATATGGTTGCATAAGTATGCACACCCTTAAACTGATACTGTGTTGAAGCACCTTTTGATTTTATTACAGCACTTAGTCTTTTTGGGTATGAGTCTATCAGCATGGCACATTTTGACTTGGCAAGATTTGCCCACTCTTCTTTGCAAAAACACTCCAAATCTGTCAGATTGCAAGGGCATCTCCTGAGCACATCCCTCTTCAGATCACCCCACAAATTTTCAATCGGATTCAGGTCTGGGCTCTGGCTGGGCCATTCCAAAACTTTAATCTTCTTCTGGTGAAGCCATTCCTTTGTTGATTTGGATGTATGCTTTGGGTCTTTGTCATGCTGAAAGATGAAGTTCCTCTTCATGTTCAGCTTTTTAGCAGAAGCCTGAAGGTTTTGTGCCAATATTGACTGGTATTTAGAACTGTTTATAATTCCCTCTATCTTAACTAAGGCCCCAGTTCCAGCTGAAGAAAAACAGCCACAACGCATGATGCTGCCACCACCATGCTTCACTGTGGGTATGGTGTTCTTTTGGTGATGTGCAGTGTTGTTTTTGCGCCAAACATATCTTTTGGAATTATGGCCAAAAAGTTCAACCTTCGTTTCATCAGACCATAACACCTTTTCCCACATGCTTTTGGGAGACTTCAGATGTGTTTTTGCAAAATGTAGCCTGGCTGGATGTTTTTCTTCGTAAGAAGAGGCTTTCGTCTTGCCACTCTACCCCATAGCCCAGACATATGAAGAATACGGGAGATTGTTGTCACATGTACCACACAGTCAGTACTTGCCAGATATTCCTGCAGCTCCTTTAATGTTGCTGTAAGGCCTCTTGTTAGCCTCCCAGACCAGTTTTCTTCTCGTCTTTTCATCAATTTTGGAGGGAGCTCCAGTTCTTGGTATTGCCACTGTTGTGCCATATTTTCTCCACTTGATGATGCCTTCACTGTGTTCCATGCTATTTCTAATGCCTTGGTAATTCTTTTGTACCCTTCTCCTGACTGATACCTTTTAACAATGAGATCCCTCTGATGCTTTGGAAGCTCTCTGTGGACCATGGCTTTCGCTGTGGGATGCGACTAAGAAAATTTCAGAAAAGACCAACTAGAGCAGCTGAACTTTATTTTAGGGTTAATCAGAGGCACTTTAAACAATGGCAGGTGTCTGCTGACTCTGTCAATGGCAGGTGTCTGCTGACTATTTAACACGATTTGGAATGTGATTGCTTAATTCTGAACACAGCTACATCCCCAGTTATAAAAGGGTGTGCAGACTTATGCAACCACATTATTTTTCTTTTTTTTTTTTCTTCCCTCCACCTAAAAGATTTCAGTTTGTTTTTCAATTGAGTTGTACAGTTTATAGGCCACATTAAAGGTGGAAAAAGTTCTGAAATTATTTATCTTTGTCTAATTTTTTTACAGCACAGAAACCTGACATTTTAACAGGGGTGTGTAGACTTTTTATATCCACTGTATATGTGATACTAGCGACTTGCCTGTCAAAAATGACGGCAATAAAAAGTGAAGCCTGGCAATACTGCTTGCCACACAATGGGAGCCTCTCCCCACTCTACTTTACTGGCCTCGCAATGATCGCCTTTGCCGCACATCAAAGGCCTTGCAGTGAGCACCTTAGGCACTCATTGCGAGCCTCCCCTCCTCTACCTCTCCCACCCTCTACATTTCTGACCTTGCGATGAGCACCTTCGCAATGTCTAATTCCTCCCTTGTGTCTCATTTCAACCTCCTCTCCCTCCCTTGTGTCTCCTTTGTCTCTAACCCCCTCCCCTGTGTCTGTTTCCCTCCTGTGTCTCTAACCCCCTCCCCTGTGTCTGTTTCCCTCCTGTGTCTCTTTCCCCCCTCTCCCTTCAATGCGACTCTTTCACCCACCCCTGTGTCTTTCTCCCTCCCCTGAGTCTCTTCCCCCCTCTCCCTCCCCTGTCACTTCCTCCCTCCCCTGTGTCTTTCCCCCTCCCCTGTGTCTTTCCCCCTCCCCTGTGTCTCTTTCCCCCTGTTCACACCTCCCCCTGTGTCTGTTCCCCCCTCCCTCATGTCTCTTCCCCCCATTTCCCTCCCCTGTCTCTCCACCCCAACCCTTTTCACCATTCTCCCCTGTGTGTCTTTCCCCTCTTCCCCTGTGTATCTCTCCCCTCCTCCCCTGTGTGTCTCTCCCCTCCTCCCCTGTGTGTCTCTTCCCTCCCCTGTGTGTGTCTTCCTCCATCCCGTGACGTAATGCGTGTGCGCTGCGTTAGGCGCACAATGCGAATGCGCGCGGATCTTACGCAATGCGGATGTGCATCAGCAGCTGATGTCACGCAATTTGCATGAGTGGCTGACGTTGTGCTCTTCCGTGTAATGCGCATGCACGCACTGACGCAGTGCTCATGCACGGCTAACGACGCGCAGAGCGCATGTGCTGCCAACTGCGATTGATCGTTTGTCAAACTGCGATTTGTTGCAAAGCGTGACGACGAATCGCAGTTTGACAATTATAATATGTGATATCCATAGCTACAGGAGCCAAAAACCTAGTAACAATATGTTTCATTGTTGTAAACTTAGATACCAAATAAAAATAAATAGGGAACTTTATTTCAATTCTTGTTAAAATATTAAAAACGCCAATAAGTATATATGAGGGTATAGTCTTCAAAAAGTTATGAAGTTGATAGGAACGAAGTTGTCGTATGGAGTGGTGATTGACAATGCTGACATACAGCAGCTTTTATGCCAGCAAAATGTAATAAAATAAACTGTGGTCAAGGGTAGACCAATTGACTGTGTAGTTGAATTGGCTCCACAAGGCAGCTGCTATGGAGGAAAAATGAACTTTGATTTTAGCAAAGAAAATAAAAAAAGCCATATCAGTATGCCAGGTCTACGATTATCACATATTATAATTGTCAAACTGAGATTTGTCGTCACGCTTGCAATGAATCGTCGTTTGACAACGATCCAATCACAAAGGTGATGGGTTCGCTCGCATGCGCATTGCACGCCACGAGCCGTACATGCACAATGCGAAGCATGCGCAGAGCGTAGAGTGAGCCGTGCATTGCGCATGCACGGCGCATAAGGACACAGAGAGAGAGGGGGGAAGAGACACAGAGGGTGAGGGGGGAAAGAGACACAGAGGGAGAAGGGGCGAAGAGACACAGAGGAAGGGGGGGAGACACAGAGGGAGTGGGGAAGAGACACAGAGGGAGAGGGGGGGGAGAGAAACAGGAGGGAAAGAGACACAGGGGAGGGGGTTAGAGACACGGGAGGGAGAGGGAGGTAAAAAAACAGGGTGGAGGAGATACAAGGGAGGTAGAGGAGGGGGAAAGGAGACACAAGGGAGGGAGAGGAGGGGGGAAATGAGACACAAAGGCGCTCATCGCGAGGACAGTAAAGTAGATGTGGGAGAGATGGGGGGGAGGCTCGCAATGAGAGCCTTTGGCGCTCATTGCGAGCCCTTGATGAGCACCGAAGGCGCTTATTGCGAGGCCCTTGTTGAGCGCCGAAGGTGCTTATTGCAAGGCCCATGATGAGCACCAAAGGCGCTTATCGCGAGTCCAGTAAAGTAGAGGGGGAGAGCCTCCCATTATGGGACAAACAGCATTGCCAGGCTTCACTTTTTATTGTCATAATTTTTGACGGGAAAGTTGCTAGTGTATAAATAATCATCCATCTCCTGTCTTCCCTGGGGGAAGTCATAGCAGAGGACCTCTCAGTACATACTGAATGCTAAGATTAATTTGGGTACCATCAATTTGCGATTGAGTCAGAGATCTTTTTATTTAACTGTCAAAACCTGCTTTTAGTTGGGCTTGAAAAGGCTGTATAGGTTCCTTTATCCCCACACACACAGGAGCTAGGACAAGTTTCTGATTATACAGACGAAGTTACAGGGTTTCTGAACAAGTTGAGGAGTTTCAGGACAAGTTACCAGATACCAGGACAAGCTGCAGAAATTAATTTCTGATTTAAAGCATGTATATCTGTCCCAAACAGAGCCACTCCCCTTGGTAAACATCACTTTGGCACCATGTGCTCCCTTTGAAAAAATGTAAAGCTGTTCACTTAGGGATAGTGATGTCCCGAACAGTTCGCCAGATAACTATTCGCAGCAATTTTCGCATGTTTGCGTCCGCCGCGAACGGCAAACACATGCGCTTTTCGGTTCGCCCCCCATACTTTACCATTGAGGAAACTTGGAACATCATTTATTTTATTTTATAATTTTTTTTGTGTAATCTTTGCGTGCCTGCCAGTGTGTGTGTGTGACAGGCTAACACCTAACAGCTTATATTGTGCTTATTTTCACTACTCATACCTGGTGGTGTAACATACATTGAAAACAACCATTTTTTTCCTGTAATCTAATTTCAGTTGCCTGCCTGTGTCAGGCTCACAGCTTATATTGTGCTCAGTAGCATAAACATTTTTGACTGTAATAGATTGAATAGCAATTGCCTGCCTACAGGCATGTGTGTGAAGCCTATTGCATCTACTCTGCCAACTTTTGCCAGTGCACAGTGATACGTCATATCTGGTGCAACCGTAGTGTACAGTGACATAAAACAACACTTTTTTGATTGTAATCGATTGAATATCAGTTGCCTGCCTACAGGCGTGTGTGTGAAGCCTATTGCATCTACTCTGCCAACTTTTCCCAGTGCACAGTGACACTCATATCTGGTGTCACAGAAGCTTGCACGCATAGTACCACTAATCAAAAATAAAAAGTGACAGGCTTAGGCAGGCCACCCCGCAGGGGCCGTCGTGGTCGTGGTGCTGTGATTCCTTTTGGCCCTAGAATAATGCCCAGTTTTCAGTGGCAACATACCCTGAACTTGAAAAGTTCTGAGGACATGGTTGACTGGCTAACACAGGACACCCAATCTTCTACAGCTTCCGCTCGGAACCTAGACGCACCATCCTCCTCCAGCTTAGCTTCGGGCACCTCTCCAATTACCACTCGCTCGCCTGCCACCACCACCAACACTAGCACCACAGCCGCTTCACTTGATCCGTCAGCAGAGTTATTTATACATCCGTTGGAAGAAATGAGTGATGCGCAAACATTAGTGCCAGAGGATTTAGATAACAGGGATATGTCCCAGTCAGGCAGCATTACACACATGGACGTACAGTCTGATGATGATGATGTTGTACCCGGTGCTGCTTCCTTTGTTGAGTTGTCAGACACAAGTGAAGCGGTTCATGCGGACGATGCGTCCGTGGATGTCACGTGGGTGCCCGCTATAAGAGAAGAAGAACAGGAGGAAAGTTCAGATGGGGAGACAGAGAGGAGGAGGAGACGAGTTGGAAGCAGGGGGAGGTCGTCGCAAGTAGCTAGTGGCACAGTCAGACAGCATGCATCGGCACCCGGGGTCAGCCAGACAGCACGCCAGTCAATGCATGCTGTTGCCACCACCAGAATGCCGTCATTGCAGAGCTCAGCAGTGTGGCAATTTTTTGTTGTGTCTGACAACAGCGATGCCATTTGCAACCTGTGCGAAAAGAAACTGAGTCGTGGGAAGTCCAACACCCACCTAGGTACAACTTCTTTGCAAAGGCACATGATGTCACATCACAAACGCCTATGGGATCAACACATGAGTACAAGCAGCACACAAAGTCAAAGCCGCCATCCTCCTCCTGTGCCCACAGTCAGGTGTATGTCAAGGACATGTTTGAGCGTAAGAAGCCAATGTCACAAAGTCACCCCCTTGCCCGGCAACTGACAGCTGGCTTGTCTGAACTCTTAGCCCGCCAGCTTTTACCATACAAGCTGGTGGAGTCTGAGGCGTTCAAAAGATTTGTAGCTATTGGGACACCGCAGTGGAAGGTACCAGGACGAAATTTCTTTGCACAAAAGGCAATCCCCAACCTGTACTCGATTGTGCAAAAGGAAGTAATGGCATCTCTGGCACACAGTGTTGGGGCAAGGGTCCATCTGACCACTGATACCTGGTCTGCAAAGCATGGTCAGGGCAGGTATATCACCTACACTGCGCATTGGGTAAACCTGGTGACGGCTGCCAAGCATGGAATACGTGGCTCAAATTTGAAGTGGGAGGACCGACCAAGCATCTTTTTCCATCTCCCGCTTCCAAAAATCGATAGGAATAGTACTACTTAACAGTACACACCTTATAATAACGCAGACAGAGGCAACGCGTATAATCTTCCATGCTGTGCACTGGAAGCCCCCATACTCTGACCTGTGTATAATTTTCCATGCTGGGCAGTGGAAGCCCCCAGACTCTGACCTGTGTATAATCTTCCATGCTGTGCAGTGGAAGCCCCCAGACTCTTACCTGTGTATAATCTTCCATGCTGTGCAGTGGAAGCCCCCAGACTCTGACCTGTGTATAATCTTTCATGCTGGGCAGTGGAAGCCCCCAGACTCTGACCTGTGTATAATCTTCCATGCTGGGCAGTGGAAGCCCCCAGACTCTGGGAGTCTGAAGAAGAGGAGTCAGAGGAGGAAGGTGGCTTTGAGGAGGTGGAAGACCAAACACAGCAGGCGTCCCAGGGGACTTGTTGTCACCTTTCGGGGACCCATGGTGGCTGGGTGGAGGAAGAGACCTTCAATGACATCAGTGAGGACAAGGAACGGGACATGGCTAGCTTGGTATCCAACCTTGTGCAAATGGGGAGTTTGCGGTTGTGCAAAGGGACTGTTTGCGGTTATTTGCGGTGCATTAAACTGGGAGATTGGTCTGTTACTGTGAAGCGGGTGTAACCCTTACACTACCTGATCGATACAACATCATACCTGATGTTTTAAAGCATGTTATTCCAAACAATTTAGGAATGTTAGGTGATTTATGCCCTTTATGGCTTAAAACCAGACTCTGCATCAACTATGTAATTTTCTGTGGGAGTTTTGCCATGGATCCCCCTCCGGCATGCCACAGTCCAGGTGTTAGTCCCCTTGAAACATCTTTCACATCACTATTGTGGCCAGAAAGAGTCCCTGTGGGTTTTGAAATACGCCTGCCCATTGAAGTCTATGGCGGTTCGCCGGGCTCGCCGGTTCGCAAACTTTTGATGGAAATTTGCGTCTGATGTTCGCGAACCGAAAATTTGATGTTCGCGACATCACTACTTAGGGAGAGTTGGCTAAAATTTCTCCATAGTGACATGAAATAATGCTATTGAATTATGAGAAGCATTGGGTTGCAGTCAGTGCTGCTAAACGTAGCACAACCATTTATTGAGTGTAAGGGGACAATTACTTTTTCAGAGGATTAGAGTGTATCCCATTGTGATTGGCTGAAGGGAATAGCGCCTTCTGATTGGCTGTTGTCATTGTCAATTAGACTGCAGCCAATCAGAATGTGCAGATGCCTCCAGCCAATCACCCTGTGGAGATGTATCACATTGCGATTGGCTGAAGGCAATATAGCCTTCTGATTGGTTTAAAAAAAGATTGACAGGTGCATTAGCCAATCAGAACGGGATATGGGGGTATATCCCATTCTGATTGGCTTACACCTTGACACCTTCTGATTGGCTGAAATGTGATTGAAAGCTTTTTCAACCAATCAGAAGGCGCCATTGCCAATTTTCTTCCGGAAAAGTCTGTAGGTGGCTCATTAGTATCGGACCTCCGCGGATTCTTCCAGGGCCGAGCCGGGACAGAAGAGGAGGAGCATGCAGACAATGTAATGTAATGTTTATTTTTAACAGGGGCCACGTTGGGGAAGAAAATAAAAAGGATGGGGGGGACATGCTGGAAAGGTGAGTAGAATATTTAGAATATTTAGAGTGTTTATTTATTGTACGTAAATGTGTTGTACTAATTTGTTTGGGGTTTTCGTTTCCTAGGTTGGTGATCTGAAGGGACATCTGCACAGGTAAGTGGTCTTAATTATTTTATTTTAGGTTAGAATTAGGGTTTGTATATGGAGATAGGATTTATTGTATGTTAAACAGGGGGATGTATTTTAGATAGATAGGGGGTATGTGTGTATTTTAGATAGGATTTATTGTATTTTAGATAGTGGGGTATGTATGTATGTTAGATAGGATTTAATGTATTTTAGATAGTGTGGTATTGTTGTATTTTAGATAGTATTTAATATATTTTAGTTAGGGGTATTGTATTTTATTTGATTTGTATTGTATTGTAACATACTGAATATATTCTGAATGTATTTCCTTTTCAGGTGTGTAATTTATTTATTTTTCTGTAGTGAGGGGGTGTTGCAATGTAGTTTTTTTTTATTTTCTGTAATGTACCTTTTTTTATTTTCTGTAATGTAGATTTTTTTATTTTATTGTGAGTATTTTTTATTTTCTGCAATGTAGATTTTTTATTTTCTGTGACTTAGGTTTTATTATTTTTTGTGAGTTAGGTTTTATTATTTTCTGTAATTAGTGTGGTGGGGGGTTTATTAGGGGGTAGGTAGGAAGTGCAGGTAGGTAGTGTAGGTGTTAATAGGTTAGTGTAGAGGGGGGTTAGTTTAGATGTAATGGTTTATTGGGGGGTATAGTGCAGTGTGTTGTTTGTAGTTAGTGTCATGAGGGTCCTTGAGGACCGTCATAGCACTTATGTGGTTAATGTTAGGGTTGTAACTTGCCCATAAAGGGTCTTTATATCCCCTTTGGGACTGATGGGGTTAAATAGAGGCTTATGAGGGTCTGTATTGACCCCTATGAGTGACAGGGTTAATTAAGGGATTATGGGGGTCTGTATTGACCCCCATGAGTGACAGGGTTAATTAATGAATTATGGGGGTCTGTATTGACCCTCATGAGTGACAGGGTTAATGAAGAGCTTATGGTGGTCTGTATTGACCCCTGTGAGTGACAGGGTTAATTAATGGATTATGGTGGTCTGTATTGACCCCTATGAGTGACAGGGTTAATTAAGGGCTTATGGGGGACTGTATTGACCCCTATGAGTGACAATGTTAATTAAGGGCTTATGGTGGTCTGCATTGGCCCCCATGAGTGACAGGGTTAATTAGGGGTTATGGGGGTCTGTATTGACTCACATGAGTGACAGGGTTAATTAAGGGCATATGGGGGTCTGTATTGTCCCACATGAGTTATAGGATTAATTAAGGCTTATAGGGGTCCGCATTGACCCCATGAGTGACAGGGTTAATTAAGTGCTCATGGGGGTCTGTATTGACCCCAATTTGACAGGGTTAATTAAGGCTTAAGGGGGTCTGTATTGACCCCCCTGAGTGACAGGGTTAATTAAGGGCTCATGGGGGTCTGTATTGACCCCCATGAGTGAAAGGGTTAATTAAGGGCTCATGGGGGTCTGTATTGAACCCCATGAGTTATAGGGTTAATTAAGGCTTAAGGGGGTCTGTATTGACCCCCATGAGTGACAGGGTTAATTTAGGGCTTATGGGGGGTCTGTATTGATGCCCATGAGTTATAGAGTTAATTAAGGCTTATGGGGGTCTGTATTGACCCCCATGAGTAACAGGGTTAATTAAGGGCTCATGGAGGTCTTTATTGACCCCCATGAGTGACAGGGTTAATTAAGGGCATATGGGGGTCTGTATTGTCCCCCATGAGTTATATGTTTAAACAAGGCTTATAGGGGTCCGTATTGACCCCCATGAGTGACAGGGTTAATTAAGTGCTCATGGGGGTCTGTATTGACCCCATGAGTTATAGGGTTAATTAAGGATTATAAGGGTCTGTATTGACCCCCATGAGTGACAGGGTTAATTAAGTGCTCATTGGGGTCTGTATTGACCCCCATGAGTTACAGGGTTAATTAAGGCTTATGGTGGTCTATATTGACGCCGATGAGCTTACATGGTTAATTAAGGGCTCATGGGGGTCTGTTTTGACCCCCATAAGTTATAGGGTTAATTAAGGCTTATTGGGGTCTGTATTGACCCCCATGAGTGACAGGGTTAATTAAGTGCTCATGGGGGTCTGTATTGACCCCCATGAGTTATAGGGTTTAATAAAGGCTTATGGGGGTCTGTACTGACCCCTATAAGTGACAGGGTTAATTAAGTGCTCATGGGGGTCTGTTTAGAGCCCCATGAGTTATGGGGTTAATTTTAGTTGCCTGGGATTAATATTTTTTAGCGCGGGTCCTTTCAGGATCTTTACGGTCCTTTAAGGAGAAATGTAAAATTTTAAATGCAGCGGGGTCACGATCGGTGCTGCAAGGCTTAATGTGGGGACACTTTGGGGGTCCCGATGGGGACCCCAGCATAGTGGGGGGTTAATTTTAGGTGCCGGGGCCGTGATTGGCTAATAGTGTGCCGCGGGCCCTTTAAGAAGCCACGGCGGTGAATTTAAAAGTTTTAAATGCAGCGGGGGCCAGATCTATGCCGATCGGGGGCCGCTGCTGCAAGGGGTTAATGTGGGGGGGCTGCAGGGGTCCCGATACGAAAACCTGCAGCATGGTGATGTGTTTAGGGATCAGGGGGGGGCATCACACTGCTGTCTCAGGCTGCTCCGAGGCAGCACATATGTGGTTTAGGATCCCTTGCTGGCACTTTTTTGTGCCCGTAGGAATTCTTCAGAGGTGCGAGATTCACCTCATAGATTTAAGGCTGCCTGTTACTACGTAGCTCTCTCAGAGCTTATTCTCGGCCATTTTTCGGAGTCATTTCGCAAAGCAGGCTGCGAAGGACGTATTGGGGAATCGGTCCTCGCAAACAGCAAAAAACTGCCTTTTGCAAGGACCGAGGGAACTACGAGGGCTAATTTAATAAGGGCCTTTCTCCGGACGGCCCTGCTGCGTAGCTCACACGTTGCTCGCAGCAGGGCTAATTTAATAGCGTTGTAACTTTTATAAATTTGCAGCACGTAGGGTTTCAGTAGAAGCCTCGTATCTACGAGGCTGGAATTTAATAGGGCTTTTAGTGTATAGAGTGAGAGCTATAGAACTATATTATTTACAGCTGTATTTCATTTAGAGATACTTTTTCAACAGATAATTTTAAGTCCTATAGTATTGGATACTTTTGCCTGATTAGGATAGCTGTTATCCATTAGGGAGGACGTTTTATTTGTGTGTTGGCACAGGTAATTACATATGTAGATTGTATGGGCACTTAGGACTTTTTTAGTTTAGTAGAAGGATATATTAGTATAGTTTAGTTTTTGTTACAGTTTATGGGGGTAAATGGTGGATCCCCAGTTCTACCACTTAGAACAGCGATAGCTTCTATAGGCAGGTGTAAACACAGAGGAGTAAGTGGTAGGCTCTGCTACCACCATAACAGTTCAGGGATATTTAGATAGTGGTTTTGCACTAGCACTAGCACTTTAATGTATATAGTTCTTGTGTGTTTTTTCCTGTTCCGACTGTGGGCCTCATTCAATTGCAATTTGGCCAATTGAATAGGGCTCTATATAAGCACAGAGCATATTTTTTACAGAAGTTTTTAGCTAGTGAAGACCTTGCTTTTGGATAGAAGTTTACTAACTAAAAACGTCTGTAAAAAAAATATGCTCTGTACTTATACAGAGGCCTTTTCAATTGGCCAAATTGCAACTGAATGAGACCCTGTGTTTGGTCTTGAGACTATTGAGTATCAATTTTCCTTGGTGAAAAAGTCTGTAATATTTGATTATAATTCATCAGTGTGTGATTTTTGATTAATTTTTTACTATTTTAATTGTTGTTGTTTAATTTTGTTTAATAAACGTTTTATTTTAATCACAGGCTGTGTCTGCAATTTTGCCATGCTATTATAATTTACATCCTAGAAGAGGTACTTCGGGGATTTTGAAGTGTCTTTTTTTGTATATTGTGTATTTAGTTTTCACTTTCGTCAAAGAGCGGTTCTTTTTAGTATTTACTAGATATGGAAAAAAAAAAACTTTATGTAATAAAGTCCTTTACTGTTATATTAAAAAGAACCTCCTCTCTGTAGTATACTGTTCTTCTAATTAATAAAAACTATTCTACTTTACCTCTTCTGTCTTCCAGTAGACTGAGGGCCCGATTCAATTGCAAGCCCGCAACTCGCAGTAGGCCATATGTCTGCTGGTGTGTTGCAGGCTCCCGTTCGTCCTCGATTCCGGAGCTTTTAATTGCTCAAGCCTGCAAGCTACTGTCCCTCTGTAAACCATGCACTGGTTTGTAGCAGTGCAGTGCGGGAACATGATCAATTAGGCAAGCCCACAACTTCCCATTTTGAATCAGCCAATAGAAAATTAGACTGTCATTTTTAGTAAAACATGGAGGTTACATGTCAATCTATTAGGTTCGGGGGTCCAATATGCGATCAGACTTGCAAACCCACAAAATATAGAATTATAAAAATGAATGCCAATACTGTTCTAGTCCATATGGGTGGCCTGATATCTATTAACTCATTGATACCCGAGGTTTAACCCCCATGTGGGACCTATCCGGTACAAGTAGGATTTTCTCCTTGATTTGCCATTTACAGGTGTGAAAACATTTGCGGGCTTGTGGAAATGGAGCAATTGAAAAGCAATTTGCGATTTTAGCCTTCCAAAAGTAAAAGATCCAAGGCGTCGGGAGGCTGTATGTTACGGGTTTAACCATCGCAATTTTGTCATGGCCATAATGCGTAACCCATTTGGAGCCCGCAAAAAGACACCAATTGAACAGCAAATTAACTTGCAACTTCACTTACGGCTAGCGGATCGAGTGAGAGCTCAACTGTAGTGGGCTCTGAGTTTGCTTGTTTTTGGCTCAGATTTACTGACTCTATACTTTGTGCCTCTTGGGAGTTTGAGATACCACCCTGTATAATACTCAGCAAGTAAAGAGAATGTATCAAGCACCTCAAAAACTGTCCTTGAGAAGATGCATATCACTTAGAATCATAGAGCCTCATTAAATTCCAAATTTGCAGCAGTTACAGATCGATTAAATTGAACAAAGCCGCAAGTACAGGGCCAAAGCCTCAAAACCATAAACCATGCACCCATAAGTAGCATTTCAGGATATGATCATAATCAATTATGCAAGTGCGTAACTACCAATTTAGAGACAGACAATAGTAAATGGGACCATCATCAAGACGTCATTAAAACATGGAAGATAGACAGATTAACTAGTGTCAATGTAAAACATGGCATTTAAACGTCAATCAATTAGCGTTTAGACATCCGATAGGCGATCAGGCTCGCAATCCAGCAATGTAAAAATCAGTAAAATTGAATGAAGGAAATGTTATAGTCCATGTGAGTGGCCAGATATGTATTACCTCCTTGATTCCCGAGATTGATATAACAGGAAGACTGTTGTGCAATTAATTCTAATGTCTTTCATCGCTTTAAAGTGCAGTATTGAGTTTTTATTTGCTTTAACAGTGCTATTATCAGGTGTTTAACCCCCTACAACTCAAAGGATTTTCTTCTACATTTGCCATTTACGAGTTTGAAAGTAATTGCAGGCTTGAGGAATTATAGCAATTTAATAGTGATTTGCGATTTTAGCGATTGTAACATTTGTGAGCTTGAAAGATCAAAGGCTTAGCTGGGTCAGAGTTACGATTTTGACAGCCCGTAGGAATTTTCAGCCTGTAACCCACAAATAGTACGTACCTCCCTGCAGCCATCCAGGAGAACAGGAGCAAAATAGGAGACTCTTCAACTTCAAACCATAAGCTCTTATTCTTGCATCCCTCTATTAAAATTCTATTCCTTAATATATTTTTAATATATTTGAAGGTTTATATTACCTGTCCAGCTTCTGCCTTCTGTCTTATACATATTAAGGTTATAAATATTTGCTTATAAGCTCTGCCTTTTAGAACATCTACCATTTCAGATTCCCTTATAGAAGTTAAGGGGCTAGTGAGGTCGTATGTTTACAGTGTGCTCTTTAAAAAAATAAACTTTTTAATGGCTAAACTATTTTTTAGAAGTTAATACATATTTAAATACAACCTTCAATTTATTAACTATTATATACAATTGTATACAATTGAGTTGTGAAGGGAGACAACAGAGAAGTGTCAGATTATATCCTTTGGCGTTGTGAAGAGAAGCTTTAATTTGTCTTATAGAATATTGACAGTCATGATCTGCTTCTTCAAGGAGGCTTGATATGAACCTAGTTCAAACCTACCCCAGCAGAATCGTGTAGTTCCAGTTCTCTGTGGCACAAAAGATGGCTTCTGAAGAGGGCAAGGCCCAAAAGTACAGACAGAGAATACTGGATACACGTTACTAGTGGCCCATGGCAAGACCACTCCCCAAGTCAGGATACAACACACAGAAATAGTCTCACACCTTGTTTATGTGAAGACTATCTCTCAACCTTTATTGAATGATCAAAACAACATATTTATACTCTCCAATACCACACCCTTGTGTACATTTGTGTATGTGTGCGATGTCACACATCTGCCCTGTAGTCTTGATATCAAATTCACCAGATATCTATAGCTGACTAGGGAAACAACCTTGATGTTAATCTCAAGTGTTTGCTTAGGACTACTTGAAGTACATACATCTGTCTGTGAGGGTGCAATGATCTGCAGCTAACTTCTGTGCAGGGCATTCTTACCAGTTCCACATATGTTATATATATATAATAACTAGTATACATAATAACCATGTACAGGCAACATATAACCACACATAATAACACATAATCCCAATGCAACAATGTCCTGCTCCCTTGGTCATATTCATAATTACTAGCAATATCAGTCCTTAAACATTGAAATCATGACATTGACATTATTGACATAGTCATGAGCTAGTGGTTTATGCATTATTGTCCTCAGTGACATTAGATTGTTAGAATAGTATGACATCATAAGGTCCCTTTGTAACACAAGTATGTTCCAATTTGTAACGTCATTGAATGTTGCCTTCTCACATGGCTCCACGGCGTATATGGCAAACCTCAGAGATGGAAAGGGACAAATCTATCTATATAATGTGTCAGTGGTAAGTGGCAGGAAATATATATTTTTTTAATTAAAAAAAGTAATAAAGGTATGTACTACCACGGTTTTATAAATAATACTATCTAGTTATTCTAGAATCCATGTACTACTGTGCTGCTTGTTTATGTTAATCTCAGTTTTTTCCAAAGATCACATGCATGACTGGCTATCCACATATCAGTTGAATACTCTAAGTGGCACTTGCTCTCCAATACATTTGCGGATATCCTCTCATGTATGTACTCTCTCTCACTCATGCACACTCACATACAATTACTGATTGTGTCACTTGAATACTTTCACTAGCACACTCCTGTAATCACACTCACAGGTGCACCCAAGCTTATTTTATACTAGGAAATTGCCTGTCAAAAATGATGGGAGTAAAATTGGAAGGCTAGCAATGCTGTTTGCCACACAATGCGAGGCTATGGGCCCTCTGAGCACCTTCGACGGTCATCGCGTGGCTTGCAATGAGCGCTGAAGTTTATAGGCCTTGTGCTTGAGTGTTACTGTCTTGGGTTGTGTTAAGTGTTAGTGGCTTGGGTTAACTGTTACTGCTTGTGTTAAATATTAGTGGCTTGGATTAAGTGTTACTGCCTAGGGCTATTTTTTACATCCTTCGGGCTAGTTTTATGTCCTTAGGCCTCGTTTTCTTCGTTTTGCGTTTTTTCGGCAGCCTTTTTTTTTCTTGCTTAGGCGATTTTCGATCGTTAAAAAACGGCAAATATGCATCAAATTAACTTGCAACCTGACTCACAGGCTCCCTGCCTCTCCCACTGTTGTATGTGTGTGTAAGTTAATTTGAGGCATATTTCTTTTTTTTTCATGTCTTTTCAGTTCTGTGGTTTGACCGTTCAAGTCGTAATTTTGCAAGGCTCACGGTACATGTACAGGTTTCGGTCCTGAGTAGTACGAATCGTAATTGCCCCGTGCCTCAACTGCTCGCCTTGCTTTGCGAGGCTCTCTGTTGCGGTTAAGTCCCACAAGCCTCGCAATAAGCGCCTGCAGAGCTCATAGCTAAGTCCTGCGTGCCTCAACTGCTCGTCTGGCTTCGCAAAGTGTGACCAACATTGTAAACTTCCAAACACTGACAACTAGTATAGCGATGCTCACTCATGCATTTTCATACACGCATGTACAGTCTTTCACACTCACTTGTACACGCTCACTCTTCCACATTCATTTCAGATATTACCAGGAAAAATAGAGTATTGAATATCTTGTGGAGGAATATCTTCTGGAATATCTTGTGGGACTGCATTATAGACATTTTGGAACAATATATTATATTAATGTTATGGTCATACCACTAAAATTAGAGTGTCACTGTGATCCAGTACCAGATCTACCTAAACATGACAGGTATCTCAGGTATCTATTGTAGCCAATATGAATGACTGCATAACATAAAATGCCTATTTTTCAAGAAAGGAGGGGGAGTAAAAATATAAAAAATATATTTTGCTCATGTTAAAAATGTGTCTGTTTTACAGTTATAGAAATTATATTAATTTATTTAAGATATTTTGCAAATCTGATATAATAGACCAAGTATATACATGTAAGGATAGATATTGATATAAAATAACTTATAGCTTATATAAACAAAGTATAGTAACTGTTACACAAAACCTGTTGGCTGGAAATGTGCACCAATTTAATAAGAAAGGGTAAGCAATGGAAGCCAATTGTTACAGATTACAGCTTTTTTCCACAATATGTGTAATAATTATGAATTCTCAAAAAAAATATGCAATTTCATGCAGCCTAAAAAAAAAAATTATTGTAGAAATAAATGCATATATTACGGATGGTTTAATGTATTGTTATGAATCCACTTTATTAAGCACAATACATATTAAACATTGGAAATCAAATGAACTTTTTGTGAACATAGTAAGCACCATGCTCTTTGTAGTCCTCCTTTCTCATCACCATTATATTGGAGGAGCTGATAGTGGCCGTGATGGCACCACCAGTCCAGGCTGCATTTTCTCTTCCAGGTCTGGCTATAAATTTCAGCTGATATCCTAAAGGACACAGCCTCACCAGTTCATCTCGGATGCGTTCAGGAAACCCATGAAGCAAGGATGAGGCACCCGCAAGAGTTACATTGCTGAGGATGTCATTCCTGCAACTTGGAGGTACATTCTCAATGCTTTTAAACGCTAGTGTATGAAGGCCCGGGGAATCATTTCCTAACATGCTTGGTTTAAATAATGGTTCTGGGCACTGGAATTTTTCTTTTCCCAATGTAAACACTTTACCATCTGGTAGCTCTAACTTACATATCTGTTGTTCATCATCCATTGCCATATCCCGCTCATAATCCAGGGACAAATAGCAGTATTTTTCCTTTAGCTGCATCAGCTGTTTTTTCTCTAGACTAAAGGGTATACGATTGTCTTTCAGTAGGAGTTGAGCCAGATGTTTGGTCAGTCGTTTTCCAGCAATATCTAAGCGATATGTGCCATTTTTTATTGTCTGTCCTTCAAAGATAGCAACTGTGTGAGATACAGTGTATCCAGACTCAATAACTATTCCACTAAGAGCTCCTGTAGAGCACAGGGAAAGGAAAGATGTGTTAGAAATTTGGAGTCCTGGCACATCAAAAGACTCAAATAAGACCTCTGCCATCTTCTCCCGGTTAGTGGCAGGATTTGAGGGTGAATCAGACATGTAAGCGACCTGGTCCTCTGGCAAAACATTCAACCTGCAGCTAAATACATGGTTCCAGAACAGTTCCATAGCTTCCCAGTTAGTGATAATGCCATTTTTTATTAATTTTACCCTCTCCATAGTGAATAAGTCTGTTATACTGCTATCTTGGTGGAAGCCATCTTGCTTCTTCTTGTGGTAGAATGGTATGACAACAACCGATCTTATGATTGAGCTGGGCTGGTCATCGGTTGCAAAACCACAACGACAGAAGCCACTGCCAGTATCAATCACCACCGGTATTTTATTCATGTTGTTCTATCAGGGCAATAAACACCTCATCAGTGATTTTCGTTGAATGCCTCAATAGTTGTTATTCTGTCTGTTGGAAATGAAGACAATACATATGTGACATCTACCCATCAAGCAAACTCATACTTTATAGTAACAGATTAAATCTTTATGTAGTCAGACGGGCATTTGCGTTTTGTCGTATAGATAAGAAAATAGTGAGTCATGCAGTATCTTTTAAACCTACTGGTCACTTGTGTAATAAAAAAGGCCATACATTTGTACGTTTTGATATCTTGAAGCCTCTTGTTTCAAATCTGGCAATATCTAGTACATACTGTGTCATCTCACATCAATACACTGTTTATATCCTTAGTTATATAGTTGTGCAATGGATTTAAATATCCAGTAGACTTTTCAATTTGCTTATTACCTGATAAAATAGGAGGAAAATAATAATGATTCCATTCATCAAAGAGTTCAGGATAAATAATTCAGGGACACTTGTTGGCATATGTCATCCACTGAACCTAAAAGCTCTGTCTGTTTGAAAGAAGCTAACCTGTATTGTGACTTCACAGATGTCTGATGCAAGAGGTCACATCTGGTTACCCTACAAAGGATTTTTCATCTGAAAGTAGTATTACCATTAGTTTCCTTGCCGCACCAGTATTAAACTAGATAACAAGATATATATGCCTGGCTGAACAAATCCTCTTTCTATGGGAGCAATGTTAAAGGATTTATCTTCAAATAAAATTTGTTGCAGAATACATGAATAAACAGTTAAAACTCTAGAATCTCTGAACCTGGTTTTAAAGCTGAACATACACGGTCGAGTCACGTTATTATGACCACCAGCTAATATCCTGAATAACCTCTGTGTGCAGCATGGACAGCCGCTAGACGGCAATGACACAATAAGATCTGGAGCCATGCTGACTGCAGTGCATCTGACAACTGAAGAGTGTGTGGTGGAGGATCCATATGGCAATCAAGGAGGTCCCACAGGTGCTTGGTGGGGTTCAAGTTCGGGGAATTTGGAGGCCAGATAAGTACTTAGAAGACTCTGTAGTGCTCCTCCAACCACTCTCGGACAATTCTGGCCATATGACACATGGCATTGTCCTGCTGGAAGAGCCCGTCCACTCCAGGGAAGACAGTCAGCATGTATGGGTGTATTTGATCTGCAAGGATCGATAGTTAGCCCAATCAGTTGAGAGTGCCCTCCAGAGGTATGAGTGGACCCAGACAATGCCAAGAAAACATTCCCCAGACCACAACTATGCCACCACCGGCTTGTGTTCTTCCAACAATGGTTGCAGAGTGTTTGTTCTCTGCGTTACACACCTGACACTCCAATGTCTGTCCAGCCGATGGAGCAGAAAACATGACTCATCAGAGAAGGCAACCCTTTGCCAATAAGAAGAGGTCCAATTTGGGTATTGTTGTGCAAATTGAAGCCATTTCTGACGATGAACTCTCGTCAGTATGGGTGTAGTGGCCAGCCGTTTGATTTGGAGCCCCATACGCAACAGGGTAAGCTGTAATGTTGTTTTAGAAACACATCTGTTATCCCCCGGTTTCATAGCATGTCGGTTGGCCCTCACAAACCATCAGAGCCGACATTAACTTCTGACATCAATGGCATGTGATGCTCCGCAGTATCCACTCCGTTTAATCACAGATGTCATTTGTCCTGTCACACGAACAGTTCACAAACTGAGCTGTTTGAGAAATACTGCCACCCTTGGCCTGAAAGCCAAAGATCACCCCTTTTTCAAAGTTGGATAAATTGCACGTTTTACCCATAACAGCGATGGTCGATATGTTTGCATAATGCCTACGTCACCTTATATACCCACCAAGCCATCTCACGACTGATGCTGTATTTCATTGGCTACGCGCTGCTGACTTTAAAAGTAGTGTAATAATCTGACTCTATTGTGCTGTCCAGTGAAAGAAGTAGAGAAAGAATAGAAAAAAAAATCAGCAAATACGAGGTAATAACAATTAGCCAGTAGAAGTGGGCTAAGAGGACTGCCAATAGGATTTCAGTATCTCTTTGATTTAGTCAGAATGAATTAAACTGACTAACTCTGGTACACTAATGATGAGATCTATTGATCCTGGACTGTTGGCAGACCTCATAAGACTAAGTTGTCCACCACTGATACAAGGTGTTGTTCATTTGAAATTATGTGATTTTGTGAAGCACAAAGTCAAGTCTCTGAGTAAAAGATTTTCCTCAGACGAGAGGTAAATAAAAATTACATTGATTTGCTGAAGTTACACCTTGTCTGGTCATCCATTTGTTCTGCAATTGCACTCTACAACATGAACCCTTTAACAAACAAAAAACATGGAGAGAAAATACCCACATTACCATGAATGTGAACTTGGCTATTGATAACTTTTCCTATGGCTCTATTTGCTAGGAGAGCTTTAACAATACCAATGTATAGCTTCTGTTATGAAAATGGATAAACATGTCTGGGCCAACTGTTTAAAGTTCCCAAAAATTACAACTTTTTCACTGTTGTAATGTAATTCCATGAATTAAAGGACCACTGTAGTTTGGTAAAAACACAATGCTTTTGAAGTATGTAACAAAATTATATTAGCAACTAAGCAAAACTTGAATAATGTGTTTGGAGACTCCATCACACTATTGGTCTGTATACTGGAGGAAGAGGGTTCTCCTATGAGACCTTAATCTGCCACTGAGCTCTGTTGTCAAGTGTGCTGTTTGGAGAGGATATTTTCAACAGATCTTAACAAAATACATGGTACCTCCAATTCCTTTAAGGAGTAAATTGTAAAACCATAGGGCTCGAATACATGGCTCCTGTTGAAACTCTGTAAGGCTGCCTCGACCCTTCAGTAGCATTTACTAGAGAATTTTTTCCGATCTATCACATTGTCCACACAGGCTAATTTATGTAGGAACTTGGGCCTCCATTCTAATCCCCTATATTGCAGATTACACCATGTTTAAGAGCAAAGTAAAACGACCTAGCTATGTTAATCACCCATCCCAGAAACATTGCGAGAGTACTGCTACGAGTGACTGTGGCAAGACAGAGCCCAAAATTACAGCAAGCATTTTCATTGTTTTGTGCCCTGCCAAAAGATTACGAGTTCCTCCATGTTTTTTGTTTACACCAAAACCTTATACTATTTAGACTTTACGGATCACTTGCGAAATAGGGCAGTGCCGTAACTACAATAATATTACTTGTACTAAAGACCACTCGCTAATGGTTTTAAAACAATTGCAGATTGCAGAAGCAGCAGTTACAGAGACAGTATAGCACCAAAAAACTATAAAAAATTATGAATGTTCATCATTCTTTGACACTTACCAGCCCAATGGAAACATATGTGTAATTAAAATATATTTTATTATTATGTCCGTTTTATTATACAACATCCAGGGTAAAAGACAACCCAGTACTCAAGGTGTTAATACATATCAGGAAACCATGTTGAATAGGAACAAAGGCTCTAATGCAGTGGTTTCCATATACAATAGAAACGGCTCTAGGACCCAATAGGAACGTCATGAGTGAGAAGTGCCATAACGTGTTCCATGCTGTCTCTCTCTCTGTTGTCTGTCCCTGTGCTGTATCTCTCTGCACATTCTCTCTCTGTCCTTTGTGTCTCTCTCTCGCTCTCCACTCTCATGTATCTCTCTCCTGGCTCTCTCTCCCTCTATGTCCAGTGTCTGTCTCTCTCGCTCTCAAATATATCTCTTTCTCTTCTGTCTCTCCCTCTATGTCCAGTGTCTGTCTCTCTCTATGTCCTGTCTCATGTATCTCTCTCTCTCTTCCTCTATGTCCAGTGTCTGTCTCCCTGTCTTTCTCCTGCCTCTCTCTTGCATTGCGGCATCGTAATTAAGATGTGCGTCGGAGATCCACTATCATATTTAACAACATTACAGACATTTTGTTAAATATTATAGTGGATATAAATTCATTTTCTTTTATTTAATATTATATTTTGATATTAAAAAGATGTGACATTTGTATTTATAGCTTCAATAGATAAAACTGACCAGGCCCAACCCTGCTCGGCTTCCAGGTGGTGTGGAAGCAGCAAATCCTAACCCCTGGACCACCAGGGATTAGGATTCTGTAAAATCCTTCTTTTGGACAGCTTTTTCTGTTACTGAGTAATCACATATTAGGTAAAACCAGTTATGTATTATTTGTTTTTACATGTATTCTAAAAATATTCAGCAAATTTTGAAATCTAGTTCAAGACATATTTTTTATTATAGAACTATATATTCTACTCTACCTTATAGTACTATATACATTGTGTGTTTACACTTGCTTACCACAGAGATATGCATAGTAATAAAATATTTTTAAAAGAAATAGTCCAGCTTAAAGCTTTGTTTCGTACAAATAGCAAGTGACTCATTAATAAGATTATAGGTCCAGTTTATTTAAATAGAAAACGATACAAAGTTAATGAAACTGTACAATGCACCAATAAAACAGTAGATGTATTTTTAACAAGAAAAACGTACATTATGTTTTTTGTTATAATACAAAAAATTACAAAAAGAATTATTTAAGTAAATACCCTTTGTGCAATGTGGTAAGCTGTTCATCATCATACAGCAGGCACTGTGTGCTTTAGTAACCTCCTATCCCTATTACAGAAGGATGTAAGTGCTATCAAGTCTTCAGTGTTATTGGCATCGCATGCTACTAGTTTCTGTACTGGGTAACATATCTGTGAAGGTTTCTTATAACATAGCACTGAATCCATTTTATACTAGACTGGAAGAGAGAATTAATTCAGCGTTAAACTTTCTGATAAAGCAAGGTAAAGGAATACCAATTGCTTGTCATGTTAACAAGGTAATTCACACACATATACAGTAAAATCCTGGTTATCCGGCACCTAACTAACCGGGACCCTCAAGCAACCGGCACCAATTCCCCATTTAAAAAAAACTCCTGCTAAAAATCGGCAGTTCGAGAAAGTTAGTATTTTTTTTTTTATGCAATGTTTTTTCTGGGCCTAAATGGCCCAGTTTAGGTGCTAATGCCTTTTTAAAGGTGTTTTGGGGGGTTTAAGGGTCGTTTAGACCCTTTTTTTCAGGGACTCCCGATTAACCGGAAACTTCACTTATCCGGCAATAGGGAGTCCCCATAGGTGCTGGATAATGGGGAATCTACTGTATATATCTGGAAAAAGGAGTCTTTCCCACTTGACTGCATATCTGCTCTGTGCTGCTTTACAAACATTTACCAGCAATTACAAATATAAAATATAAATCAAATTAAATATAAATGCATAAATATATATTATAGAAGTAGATAGATTGTAGTTTTATTGCATACATGTTGTTAGGCTCCAGCGTAGCATTGAGCAAGTGTAGATAAGGTCTGCACATAGGCCAGGATTTGAGGATTTTCCTGTTGTGCCCAGAAAATAATGACAGGCAGAGAGTGACTCGCCTGTTCTTTGCACTGCTCTCAGGACTCACATTGCCTACCCGTGCACTACTATATTATATCTCCAGAACTCGGGGACCACTAACAGGCCACATTGTAGCATATCCTTTCGTATGAGCCAGTGGTTTAAACAGAGTTATAATTAAAATCTGACCTGTTAGTGTTCCCAGAAGACTGGAGTTGAGAACCCGTGTACTAGAGTGTAACAACATGGACTTAATACTTTAAAAGTACAATCCACGCACTTTATATGCATTTTTATTAAATTTGTCTTGTATCCCTTTTTTTGTAATTTCCAGCTATTTCAAGTGAAGCAGACTAGAGCTCTGCAAAAAGGGGAAATTGCATTGTTGTACAAAAATAATTTCAGCTTCATTATGATGCTTATAAGTTAATTTGCCATTGTTTAAGAAAAGGGGAAATTATACAAATAATCAAACACAGACATATCATTACAGAAATATAAACAGTTTCAGTACATAAGTATGGCAGAAAATATTTTTTCGGTGTGCACCTTCAATTTTAAACAAAACTTAGATATTTTCTTAAGTTAAAGTCAACAAGTTAATACACATAATCATTTATTATTAACATAAATAACTATCATATTTAGTGATTTTTTAATAAACTATAATCAAACTGCTTGCTGTGCCTTGCTATACTCTAGTGGTTACTTATTTATTTTTAAAATGTGGTATTAAGTGCAGTGATTGCTTCCACATTGGCCTTTTATTTGTGTATCAATAAAAAAAACCTTGTAAACTGGTTTCTATGTTTCATTTCCCCCAAGCTCTGTGAGTTTCCAACATTGGAATATAATGATAATAGAAGAAGTTCTACAATCTAACTTGGAGGCACTTGATGGAAAAAATAAGACCTGAGACACCAGAACCAGTGTCATTTAATGATCTGGGTGGTGTAAAGTAGTTATTAACACGTTGATCACTTAAGTACCCATGCTTTAAAAAATTCTTGTGTTGTCACTTGTGGAAACAAATATGGATCATTTGTTAAGGAGACACAGTCATAAGTTTATGTTTCTTGTCTTTCTCTATTAATTATTTAGTATTAGTATATGGCACAAATGTTGTTTTCCATCTGTACAGTGGGATAGGAGTTTGTACACCATATCCCGGTAAAAAAATAACATACATGCCTATATGAAGTCACTTTATAGGATCGGAATTGGATGCCAATATAGGCTTCATATAAAGTCAAATATTTATTCAGTAGCGAAATGAGCCCATTAATGCATATGCACGGACAATGCCTCCTTAATTGATAATTGGAACATGCTAAGTTGTATTTGTAAAGAAATAAGCACTTCATTTTCTAACCTTCAGTAGAGATCCGTGATATTATCTAACAGGTCTTGGTTCAATAATGAAAACAAAATGCAACACTGAGTCAATGTCGGATTTGGATAAAGAACTAGCACAGATTATATTAAGTAGTAGAGGTAGTTCTTACAACATTCAAGATGAATCCCGCAAATCTCTCCCATATAGAGAGAACAGGGCATTAAGTGTGATCAGGACACATCCTCTGCTTAGGGTGCTTGCACAATAGTCTTGGGCTTTGTTATTGGCACTAGGTCAGTATATCTATTAGTGAACACATTACATTTAAACAGAATATATATCAAACTAGTGGCAGATTTGTTCTGTTAAATATTTTTTTTAAATGTCTTAGCCAAGAGCAGGTGAAGCACCATCTGTGATTGTTAAAAAAAAAAAAGAAGCAAAGAGGTACAATATGGTCCCACTGTGTGCTGGTTTTCAAGATTATAGCCCAGTATTTGTTGCACCAATCAGTTGAAATTTCCACTTGTGTTCTGAATATCCAGTCTATGCTTCTGTCAGAACCATCCTTTACTATCTGCTATGGTCTAAACTACCGGTCAGAACAAAGTCCAGCTTTTAGGCAGCTCTATGTCACCATATTGAGTTCTGAGATTGGATGGCATTGTCTTTGGCTTATCTCAGAACCAAAATACTCCAGTTTGGGCTCCTGGTATTCCATTATGGGGACAACTGTAATTTCTTCAGTCCACTGTTTCACAGATCTCCTCCACCATATCATTAAAGATAGCTGGCTGGTCAGCATACACATGGTGAGAAGCTCTTTTGATTGCCTGTAAAAGGAAGAGAATCATAATAGAATAAATATCATAGAAGGAAAACATTACATGAATGTCCCTAGCAAGATAATGGAATCAATAAAGAAATGACACAAACATCCAATTATGAAAAGTACTTTACACATGTTCGTAAAAATAAGTGTAAACGGCATGCAAGTCCTGATTAAACACAGTGTTATCATATCATTTTTTAATGAACAACGTATACTGATTTCTGGGAATGTGTGTGCAACTTTGTGTGTGTGTGTGTGTATATATATATATATATATATATATATATATATATATATATATATATATATATATATATATATATATATATATACACACACACACACACATACACACGCGTGCACACACACAAAAGGTATAAAAAAAGGTTTTATATAACACATATGGGGAGCCACATTTAACATTTACATTACTTGCCACTGTTTGTCAGTCACATTACCTGGGGAGAATCTTCTTGTACAACTAGTTTAGCTTGGTTAAGACTGGTTGGGCAAGTATAAATATATATCACTAGGAAATTGCCCGTCAAAAATGATGGGAATAAAATTGTAAGGCTGGCAATGCTGTTTGCCACACAATGTGAGGCTTTTGCTTCTCCTTTGGCGCTCATTGCAAGCCTCTACCCCGTGTACTTCCAACTTTCCTGCTTTGCAATGATCACCTTCGGCGCTCATTGTGGGACTCACAATGAGTGCCTTTGGCGCTCATTGCAAACCTCATTGCCCACGTGTCTCTTTACAGCATCTCCCAGTGTCTTTCTCCTCTGTGTGTGTGGTGAATGTTTGCGTGGCGCACGGTGACTGCTGTTGTTTTGTTTTGTTTTTTTTAAAGTTCCTTGTGCCTGGAGTTGGTGTAATTGTTACAGTCTTTGCCGTTGTGTATTTTTTAAGTCTCACGCTCCTGGCATTGTTCGTGTAAGTGTTACTGTCTTTGCCGTTGTGTATTTTCTAAGTCCCGCTTGCCTGGCATTGTTCGTGTAAGTGTTACTGTCTTTGCGTTGTGTATTTTCTAAGTCCCGCTTGCCTGGCATTGTTTGTGTAAGTGTTACTGTCTTTGCCATTGTGTATTTTCTAAGTCCCGCTTGCCTGGCATTGTTTGTGTAAGTGTTACTGTCTTCAGCGTTGTGTCTTTTGTACGTTTTGAGAGCCTGGCGTTGCTGAGCCTTGTTTTCATGGCGATTCTGAAATTTTACGTTTTTTTGTCCGCCAGTTTTTGCAGCCTAAGTACTGCGCCGCTGGCTCGCTTTGCTTACCAACATTGCAAATGTCACCATCATCGCAAGATCCACAACTATATATGTGAAATAAACTAGCATGTGTAAAACCAATCAATCTTAAATGGATGGTACCAGTAAAAAGTCTGAACAAAATGTAGATTATAAAAAGTTAGCTCATACCAGTGTTTGGACATAGGATGTAGGCCTTTCCTGTTTTACTTTTTCCCCAGTGCTGCTGTCAATCCAGGTATCAGCACCATAGATAAAAGTGATAGGGAGGTCTTTTGGGATCAGCTGGATGCGAGATAACATAGGGCGCTTGGCCCAGCCAAACTTCTCCATCATAGTTTTAAAGGCAGTTTCTCCACTGATGAGAAAAGAGGAAAATGTATTTGAGTAGGCAAAAAGCATCTTTAAAATAGAGGAAACAGAGAGAGATGAGGAAGATATTGAAATAGTCAAATCAAAGGTAGACAGAAATTAAATAATGAATATTAAAGATGAAGACTGGGGAGACAATGGTGAAAATGAGAAAACAGAGACAGAATGAGAAAGTAATGAAGGACAAATGATGTTAAAATATAAAGAACTGATAATAACAATAACATCCAAAGCTGTTGAGATGTTACCTGGGTGTTTGAGCATTGCAATGGTAGATATATTCCAAGATGGTATCATCTTCAAAAAAATCCTCAAACTTCCTCTTAAGGTCTGGACGAAATCTCTGCACGAGACTGGGACCTGGAATAAAACAGATGAGCAGTGTTTAATCAACTGGATAACTGGTTGAGCGCCACTCATATGTACAGACAATAAAAACACCTGCAGGAAGAACTCACCCCAGGGTCCTGCAGCTCTCACAACTGCCAAGGGGTTGGAACGCCCAAGGACTGCGGCAATAGCCTTCACCCAGGTAGGAGGAGAACGCATCTCACTGGGGTCAGTTGGAAGGACAGGAAAACCCCACGGGTCAACCAGAATAAGATGCTTAACTCTGAAAAAGGAGGAAGTACAATGTATATTGATATACTGTGAAGTAGTGTGTTGTTGCTTATTCAAGTGAACATACATTTTACTGTATTTTTGTGTTTATCATTGTGTTCTTAAAGGTATATCAGGGGTGAATTTCTTACCTTTGAGGGTATTTGATAGAATATGAAGTAGCCAAAAAGCCTCCCAAACTGTGTCCCAGGAGAATCATGTTTTTGATGCCCATCTCCTCCCTCCATTGTTCCATGGAAGATACAAACTGCTCCTCTGCTCCCTCAGGATCACTCGGGAAGGTTGGGCGTGAGCTGCGTCCAAATCCCAGCAAGTCAAAAGCATAGAGAGCTCTGCGAGAACTTAAAGGGTCTATGTTTTGAATCCAAAGCCCTACCCCTCCACCAAATCCATGAACCATCACTAAAGGGGTCTTGTTTCTGATCTCTGGGTTTACTGTCAGTGTCCAGATCTTGTTCTGATCAGGGAGAGAAACATAACGAGCAGAAAACTTGTTCTGGATGCCTACAAAGGAAGAAGAAGATATACATGTATTATTAGCAGCTCAGAATAAATGTAACTAGCCATTACTCAAACTATGTAGAAGTAAATTGAGTTGTACGCGTTTTGTGTTACTTAGAAATGTTAATAGAAGAAATCAATTTGCGATGTCTACTTTGTAGAAAAGACATGATACAAACATCTGCGGGTTCTGTGAAGTATTCAGTGCTTATATATATTTTTTTGATTTACTTTTGGATCACTAGTGTGAATAATATATTAAGGTAAGTAGTCAGCTAGACAATGACCAAATGCAAAATCATCACTTATCAATTAAAATCTCACGGTGGGTATCCAAACTGCTAATTGTTCTTTGCTCCTCTATATGCACTCCCACCACATCCACATTGTATCAGGGTCTTACATTGAAGGATCTTCGACTCGACAGCCTTTAGTTTAGACATGGAAGTTGGGCACCACGAGGGGATCCAGCCAGTCAACCAATTCTGAGATCTGCATAAGAAATACAACAGAGGTTTTAAAGTGAAGTAATAGAGGTTACAACTATGGTATATTTTAAAATTGCAGGTGTCACAGTATTCTATCAATTACATGTTCTTTAATTAAACTTAAATAAAAATGCGCAATTTGTAGAGATAAAAGACTGTGCTTGGTGGTTGACTCAGAACGGATGACTGAAGAACCCACCAAGCATAGACTCTTATCTCTAGCTGATGGGTTACTATTGCCGATACTTGATAATTACCCAATACTTGATTACTGTCTGTATTGTCTTCCGTTTAAATCCATATAAAATGGACAAAAATGGCACAAGAAAGGAGTAAGTAGTCTAGTCAGCAACTAGTGTCCAAATAACCTCTGCCCCTCTTTTGTACAAAGCAATGTTATCCTCTGAACCTCTTATATACATATATGGTAGACAATGAGTTATTGGTCAATATAGGCCAGTTTAAAGGACCTCTGCAGTTCAAGAAAAAAAAAAACACAGTATTAGAAACTATTACGCCAAGGACATGTGTTTTATTAATCCTGAGAGCAGAATGATGAGTCTTTGTTCAATAAAGATGTGATTGAAATTGGCACCACACTGCTTCCCCCTCACTGGCCTAGAAGCAGACTCCTTGAATCATTCAATGCAAACAAAGCTCTCCAGAAATGTAAACACCGCCCTCTCACACACACACGCAACTTGCTCCAATGTATCATGGATCCCTCCATGGTCCTGCATAGGCATGAAACTTTAATTATTATTTTTTTATTAAAATCTATCACTTTTTTTTTTCCTTTTATCAAATAATGGTCTCAGAGTACAAAAACCTATTCCGAAGTGTAACTGCTCTTGGTGGATTGCCCTCTGCCAGCCATGGGATCTACAGAATAAAGTCTGCTCTCCGCATTCTGTTTAAAATCTACCCTATTATATGCTTCCATGTCCCTTTAACCGCCTACATAGCATTAAAACAAAGATTAGGGTTATCTCAGGAAATCTTCTGAGCAGGAAATATAACAGACTCTGTATTATAAGATTATTTTTTACTGTATACTTTGTAGAGTTGTGAGAAGATACACTTATTTTATGTTATTTTTAGTATAGATAAACTTTACAGGATGTCTTACTAATGACTGTTTAATATAAATGGGCCTTACTGGCTGTCTACAAAACCATGTTCAATATGGAGAAGGTGCATTGTATGTGTCCAACTCTCTGTGATCCTATAACATGCCATGCATATCTTGTGTCCAGTTGTGCCAATCCATAAGATTTTCATGGCAAAGATACTGAAGTGGGTTGCCAGTTCCTTCCCCAGTGGATTGCGATCTGTCTGACAGCTTCATTGAAGTACACAAGCCCCTTCACCATGACAAGGTATTGATTCAGAAGGGGTAAGTTGCATTAATATCTAGTACATACTCATATAATATAACCTCTGGAGTGAGGTGAGTGTACTTTTTTCCTGACAAGATGAATGTGGTCCTGTGTTGCTCTCGTTTCAGGTGATTAGTAAAGTTTCTGCCAATAACCACTGGACGCATCTTGAGCTATGCACAGGTCACCAGGCTACATAAAAACATTACCCATTACACATAAAGGATACTAATAATAATAATAATAATAATCCTCTTTAAATTGTTGGGCAATACTTTACTCTTTATTGTATATATGTATATTGAGTTTGTTTTTTTGTTTTACTTTATATCTAAACAGACTGTGTAATAATCTGTTTATAGTTAGGATATAGGTCTGGACTTTAATTTACTGCACAACTATAATCTATAAGCAGAAGCTGCTCCATTAGGTGAACACGAGCACTTAGTGTAGGGGTTGTATGAAAGGTAAAGGGACATGGGATACAACAGGTTGTTTATTTCCAGAGCATATTTTAAACATTACAAAGGTTGTTTTTTGCATGAAAAAAATCAATTTAAATTTAATTGAAACAAGAAATGCAGATAGCTTATTTTAGTCTGTAGATCTCATTGGCTGGCACAGGACAGGCCTCCGAGAGCAGTTAAACTTCTGTATATGTTTGAGTGCTCTGAGACCTTTGTTTGAAAAAAGAAAACATGCTGTGACATTATCAAATACCTTCTGTTTAATGCAATATGAAAAATGACTCTTTCCATGTCCCTTTAATTACAGGGAATACAGATGAGAAGTAGGAGGCAAGACAGGGAAACCTGGTTGTTTAAGATACCACTAGAGATATCCAGAACCGGCCAGTAAAACCTGCCTAACAATGTCCTCAACAAGGGCTTGTCTCTTGTACCCATTCCTAAATAATCTGGTATGTCACTACTTGCTAGACAAGAGCAACCATGAAGTCATACAGTAATGTGATCAGTTAGAGCAGAAATATATATGGACCGCAACATGACAAGGCACATCTTGTATCTGGTGGTGCCTATCCACAAGATTTTGGCAAAGATACTGGAGTGGATTGCCAGTTCCTTCTTCAATGCATTGTGATTTGTCTGACCTCTCTGCTATCACCTGGCTATAATAGGCGACCCTACACACAAGCCCCTTCACCACGACTAGGTAGATACCCAGAAAGGCACTACATTGTTATCAAACAAGTGGAATGGAAATTTTATAGAATTGATCTTAAAAGCATAAATTACCTGAATGGATCCTCCCTCTCGGTTTCTTTATTTAAGGCCTTTAACTAACTCTGACTGTGTGTGTGTGTGTGTTTGTAAAAGTAATGATAAGACTTAAACACGTCAAAGATTCGGTTACCGGTCTGATTTAACTAACTGGGCATGCTCTTCAGGCTGATCAACATTAATTAAATGTTTTAATAACCATCAATTACAATGATATGCATTTATATATGTTCATTACATCTCTGCAACAGCTGGACCCCTCCCTGTGTCACTTTAGATCAGGGGTGTCCAAGTTTGGTCCTGCTGGACCGCACGCAGGCCTGGATTTGAGGATATCCCTGCTGCACCCAGTTGAGACAATCGCTTCTTCAGACATCCTGATTGACTCAACTGTGCACAGAAATGAATTCCTCAAATCCAGGCCTTTGTGCGGCCCAGCAGCAGTTTGCGGACGGTGTTAAAATGCAGCCATGATTTCATGTCAGATAGACTAGAGCTCTCCAATACTCCTATCGGATCAGTACAAGGGGAGGTCTGAGAGGTTCCCCTCCTCACTTCCTGCTATAGTGCACATCTGACAGCCTATAAAAGGGACTCACCCCAAGGGGAAGTTGATTTAATTTCAATGAGCATTGTACTAGCAGTTTTTCTCTACAGTAAATAATTTCTGAAATAGCATACAGGAACAGTAAGCTCAATTCTAAGGTGCTGCTCAGAGTGCTTGGTAAAGGTGAGAGAGGGATCTGACAGATAACATTGGGGGTCTTTATTTGGAGATTACAGACTGTAATCCTAATTAGCAGCTAATTAATATGTGTGGGCCACTCATTTGCACTCAGGATTGATTCACTTTTCATATTTTTTTAAAGAATAACCTAAAAAAGCAACTTGATTTTGGGATGTTGGAGTACATTTAAACATAAACAACTAAGAGGTCAATTTCTATATAAAAAAAAAAAACCTTTAGTTGTTTATGTATTGGATGAATAGTGTTAACCACTTATGGGAGTCATTATTGTCATGAATCACCCTGGGGCCATTTTGTGACTGGCAGCAGTGGCCATTTTGGCCTGGATTATCTTACACATGCTGGTGCCATGTGGAAGAACAAAAGATTTGGGCACTTTACTGCTTGTAAATGGTATGAATAGGGGGTTCCACTGTCACCATTAAATAAAGTCAGCATTACTGCATAAAATGGATTGACGTGGAAAACTTGCCCCACCCTGATACCATGTGGGAATGGGGAAATATGGTTATAGGTTATTAATATGTTAGTGTTATATTGTATATTGTATTGTGGTCAACCCTCCCCCATTGTATAAACTCTCAGTCAGGAGTTGGCCATATGGTCCTTAGTGTAAACAAAGGATAAAACCTAAACAAATAGATTGGCCAGACTGCCAGGCACTGCAGGACAATAGTATAGTATGGGGTTTCCCAACCACAAGCCCAGGGGCATAGTTCAAGAGCTAATAAAGGATGTTTCTCCCTTGAGAGCCAGCCACCAAATGAATTAGTAGCCACGCCTGGGGGAGGCACTGGGGGAGGAGACTAATAAGTTCCCACAAATTACTTCTGTGAGAATGGCCAGAGGGGCATGAGGGTTTGACTAAGAGTAGCCACTCCCTGTACTGGTTTTGTGAGTTGTTTAAATACTTGTGGAAAAATAAAGAAGTTGTTCATAATTTTCATCAAGACTTTGTGTGCAGATGTATTATTTACCCAGGGACATATGCTTGCAGTAAGATTCGTCAGACTTACTGTCAATATTGCTCAGTCTAAACCAAGGGCTGAGACATGATGTTCCTGTAATCAAAAAGGCTCCAAGGTCCAGAGTAACCCAAATCAAGTCAGCAGACCCCAGCCAGAGAGTGGGTCGTGATAATTATCATGGAAATCGGATTATTTTATCAACAGGTTTACGCAAAACAAATATACAGGCGATTGCAGAGTTATGGGTGGGATGTAACTGGGATCCGGATGAATAACAACAACAACACTATAATGGCTCTTATGTGGAAATAAAAATGCAGTGTAATACTGTACATGTACTGTAATAATCCCCTTCTGGATCGCTGCCTTGTTGTGGTGAAGGTGCTTGTGTACTTCAGTGAAATAAGAAGGGCATGTCATAGCCGAGAGGTCAGACAAATTTTGGTCCACTGGAGAAGGAACTGGCAACCCACTCCAGTTGCCAAGATAACCTTATGGATGAGCACAACAAGATGTGCCTGGTGCACTGTGGTACATAGGGTCAATGAGAGTTGGACACAACTCAACAACAACTGTAATAATAAGTTACAGAAACTACTGTGCTCTCTCTTTTAATTCAAACAAACAGAACATAAAAACAAACTCATAAAAATAGACCCCCAAAGCTTTTTCTAAGTACGGATCAACGTAAGTCGGGTTGTCTGTAACCCGGGGACCTCCTGTATAACGACAGTATGGGTATATATTTTAATAAATGTATCCACAGCAATAGGAACTAGGCCAGGAGGAAAGACTAAATCTGAAGGATCTATCCCTCTTTGCCTGTGCATTTCTTCTGCAGCACTGCCAGCTGCAGTTACAGGTGCCATCCGCTAGAGGGCGCTGTGAGTTTTTGTGCACCGTGAAGTTCCAGGGAAGGCAAAGAACTATTCTCCCCTCCGACGTGGCGCAACCAGACAGCGCTGAATCGACAGCGAGGCCATCGATATGTTCAGCGCGGGCACTCCGCCCACGAGGGCCTCGGACGCGCCTCATAGCTCAAGGCCTCTTCTGTCGGCGAGCCTTCTATGCTAAAATATGCAGCGCCATCTGTTGGCCGGCGTGGAACTGCAGCTTTCACATTTCGCGATGGTGAAGAGGGAAAGGACCAATCTGAAGTATCTGTGTCCACATTTGAATGTCTAAAACTATTTATTTTTTTTAAACTGTTTCCTACTCAGTATTCCGAGAAAAACAGTTATTACACTGCATTCTGGGAAGCTGATGTGTGTGTCTATATAATTTTATATATATAAATATATATATATATATACACACACACACACAAACTGTAGACTACCCCTATCTGACTTACATAAAGTGACAAATCCAGGCAGGGAAATTATATTAATGATCAGTCAAAAGAAAACAGAGCTGGGGATGTTCATCAGGGTCTCACTTCCCCATCACCACTAAATCCATGGGCTCTGTATTAGTAAGTGAAGCAAACAGCAGTGTAAGAGCTGTACAATATACATGTATGTATGGATGTATAATATACACGGTTGTGATTAGTGACATATTGCACTGATTGATCTGACACTTGTCAGCCCTTATATACAGTCTACTGTGCACTATAAGCTCCTTATTTCCTTGTGTCGGTGCTAGGTTACATCACTGTGTTGTATAAGTAATCCCTCCCTGCTGTACATAATAAAGGAAGCCATGAAAGGGCTGGTAATGGACGAGTCACTTACGGCTGCTCCAGCTCATCGGCCATCACAGGATCTACCTCTCCAAAGCCAGGCATTCCAGGACAAGCAGCGGACAACTACAGGCTGACACCCGGAGAGGAGCAGGGGGCAGGCACAGGACACTGACAGGAGACAGGCACAGAGCCCTGACAATAATACAATGGGAGGGAACGGCAGCTTAGACATTCAACAGGAGCAGCCAGCTGAATGGAGGATTGTGACAGAGGGCAGGACAGGAAGAGCCAGGCAGGGAGCTGTGAATGGAGCAGGAGGCTTTACACAGCCAGGCCTGGGCGGGACGGTGCTTATACAACTGTGTGTGTGGGAGGCCGGTGTTACAGCCATTTACATCAGAGTCCGACAACTAAATGTGCTGTGTCATAGTGAGGCAGAGAGGAGTGCCAGGCTCATATCAGTGTATTGGAATAAACTTTTGATCACATCATTTAATATTGCGTACATATTGTTTTTCCCCAAAGCACCTTACAAGACCTCACAAACATGTAATCTTAAAGACTAGTTTTCATGAGCATGTACTGATTTGAAAGACTATAAATGTATTACAATAAAAGAAGTGAGGTATGGGAAATTCTGAAATGTTTGAAACAAAAAAATAAATATCCAAAAAGTATCAAGAATTGTAGAGAAAATACTCCAGCCATTCCTTTTCTTTCCCCACAGCGGCCAACAGGTGGCACAACAGTGGCGCAACATGAGTTTGTTTAATTTGTTCTTAGATTGATGGCTAGAGTTAGGGCTATAGTAGTGGCAGATGATAAGTGCTTATCATCTACCACTACCCTAACCCTAAATCCTAACCCTAAGAACAAATTGAACAGTCTCGGCACGCATTGCTTTGCTATGTAAAGCTTATCATCTGCCACTACCCTAACCCTAAATCCTAACCCTAAGAACAAATTGAACAGTCTCGGCACGCATTGCTTTGCTATGTAAAGCTTATCATCTGCCACTACCCTAACCCTAAATCCTAACCCTAAGAACAAATTGAACAGTCTCGGCACGCATTGCTTTGCTATGTAAAGCTTATCATCTGCCACTACCCTAACCCTAAATCCTAACCCTAAGAACAAATTGAACAGTCTCGGCACGCATTGCTTTGCTATGTAAAGCTTATCATCTGCCACTACCCTAACCCTAAATCCTAACCCTAAGAACAAATTGAACAGTCTCGCACGCATTGCTTTGCTATGTAAAGCTTATCATCTGCCACTACCCAAACCCTGAACCCTAACAAAGAAATTGAACAAAGTCTCATAGCACCACTCCTTTACTTTGTAAAGCTTATCGTCTGCCCAAAACCGTTTCAATACAAAAAAAAATACTCTAGCCAAATAACCCTCCATCAAGAATCTCTTAAGGACACCATGAAGCCGGGAGAGCCAATAGGTGGACCTAGATCTGAATCAGGACATCTAGTCCATTTGTCCTGGACCTCCACATCGTTATTCCATTTGCTATGTATCCCTCCTAAAGTTTCCATAATGGTATCCTTTTATTAGCTACCAATCTCATTGTATCACTGTTATATTGGCTGCCATGAGCTTTATAATTATAATCTATTAAAATAAAAAAATAGCACGTTTTTTGTGAAATGTCTTTCAACTATAGCAGTGGTGGGCAAAAGGCAGCCAGGGGGCCACAAGCGATCCTCAGACACTTCCCATGCCTCTCTTCAACACTACAAGGGTCATTATACCACTCTAAAAAAGAACAAATAATACTTAGTTGTATTCATAAATACTTGTAATTATCAATAACTCTTTTACCAGTTGTTTCATTTCTCACATAGTGATTTTACTATTTTGCTTTGGGTAAAATGAATAGATTTAAAGCACTTTGAGGCCATTATGAGGCTGCATATGAGGCTGTTCAAGTGAAAGGCTATCAGCAATAGATGACGTTTTAGATACTGTTTTTATGTGACTCCCTGATATGTGGATCTCTCTTCTTTACTGTACCTTTCTTTATTTGTATCTAAAATAAAACTTTGCAGTCTGTTCAGTAAAAAATGTAATGTATAAAAAATGAGCAAATAATAACATCACTATTATAAATATGTTATGTATCAGACTTTTAGCACCTGGTATAATTTCAAGCTTTATAAATTCTTAAATGTTGCATGTAGAGTCTCCAAATTCAAATGTACAAGATTGATCTAGTAGAAAAGCAGTCTATTTGTAGATGGTGGTATCTATCAAAGTCACAGCATAAGAATTCTTCCACTCTTCACGGTACTTGGAAAATAAAATAATTGCTGACGCACTATATAATAATACTAGTAACTTTCCCGTCAAAAATGACGGGATCATTTTGAAGTGTTTCTACCCAGCCTCCCCTGTGTCTCCCCCCCTCCTTCCCCTGTGTCTCTTCCTCTCCTCTCCTTCACCTGTGTCTCTTCCCCTCCATGCCTCCCCATGCCTCTTCCCCCCATGCCTCTTCCTTTTCTCCCCCTCCCCATGCTTCTTCCCCCTCCCTCCCCTGTGTCTCTTTCCCCCCTCTCCCTCCCCTGTGTCTCTTTCCCCCTCTCATTCACCTGTGTCTCTTCCCCCCCTCCCCTGTGTTCTTCACCCCGCCTCCCTCCACTGTGACTCTTTTCCTCCTTCTGCCTCCCCTGTGTCTCTTCGCCCTATCCCCTGTGTCTCTTCCCCCCCCTCCCCTGTGTCTTTTCCACCCCTCTCCCTTCCCTGTGTCTCTTTCCCTCCTCTCACTCCTATGTGTCTCTTTCCCTCCCTTTCCCTCCCCTGTGTCTCCCCATCACCCCCCCCCCCTCTGTGTCTCTTCCCCCCTCTCCCTCCCCTTTGTCTCTCTTCCACCCTCTCCCTCCTGTGTCTCTACCCCCCTCTCCCTCCCCTGTGTCTCTCCCTCCCCTGTGTCTCTTTCCCCCCCTCTCCCTCCCCTGTGTCTTCTCCCATCTCTCTCCCTCCACGTGTCTCTTCCCCCTCTCCCTCCCCTGTGTCTCTTTCCCACCCTTTCCCCCTCTCCCTTGTCTCTCTTCACCCCTCCCCATGTCTATCTCCCACCCCATGTCTTTCTCCCACCCTCTCCCCGTCTCTCCCCCCTCTCCCTGTCTCCCCCCCCCCCCTCGCTGCATTGTGCATGCTCTGCTTTTGAAAAGCTATGTTCATGTAAGGCTTATGCCGCACCTTGCGCATGCACGATTTGTAGCGCGCTATTCACATGCGCGGCTTAGGCTGTGCATTGTGCATGCACCATTGTCAAAGTATGTAGCCTCCCGCTGCCAATGCGCATGCACGGCAGGAGCGTTACATACTTATTATTGGTGACTAGTGACTTGCCCATCAAAAATGAGGGCAATAAAATTTGAAGCCTGGCAATGCTGTTTGCCACACAATGCAATATTTTGCCCCCTATGAGCACCTTCGGCGCTCATCATGTGGCTCGCAATGAGTGCACTCGGCGCTCATTGTGAGCCTCTCCTCCCATCTACTTCACCGCAAGGCCTCGGCAACTTGCAACTTGCCATGTGTCTGTTTCCACAATCTTCCCCCTGTCGCTTCCCTGTGTCTCTGCTGAATCTTTGCGTGGCGCGTGCTGACTGCCGTTGGTTTTATTTTCAAAGTCCCGCGTGCCTGGCGTTGTTGGTGTAAGTGTTACTGTCTTTGCCGTTGTGTATTTTCTAAGTCCCGCATGCCTAGCGTCGTTGGTGTAAGTGTTACTGTCTTTTGCGTTGTGTATTCTCTAAGTTCTGCGTGACTGGCCTGGCAGAGCCTCGTTTTCATCTTGTTTCAGAATGTTTATGTCTTTTGGGACGCCATTTTTTTTTCCCGCTTCAGCGATTTTTGATGTGAAAAAAGACAAAATATGCCTCAAATTAACTTGCAACCACACTCCCCGCGTGCCTGGTTCTCCCCCTGTGCTGTGTGTGAGTGATTAAGTGAATTTGAGGCATATTTTTGTGTTTTTGTTGTCTTTTCGAATTTCGGTGGTTCGTTCGTTAAAATAGTATTTTTTGCGAGCATGTGTCTCAATGGCTCGCCCCGTTCAGCCTAAGTCCCGCGTGCTTCAATGCCTCAGCTGCTCGCCACGCTTTGCGAGGCTCACAAGCGTGATGACAACTCACAGTTTGACAACTATTATATGTGACTAGCAACTTGCCCGTCCGAAATGACGGCAATAAAATGTGAAGCCTGGCAATGCTGTTTGCCACACAATGGGAGCCTCTCCCCCTCTACTTTACTGGCCTCGCGATGAGAGAGAGACACAGGAGAGGAAGACATATACAGGACGGGGAGAGAAACAGATACAGGACACAGAGAGATAGACACAGGACAGGGAGGGAGAGAAAAACACACAGGAAAGAGTGACAGGATATAGAGTGAGACACATGTCAGAGAGATGGAGAGACAAAGGACACAGAGACAGACACACACAAAAGAGAGAGAGAGGGAGAGATATGCAGGAGAGACAGGACAGAGAGAGTCAGCATAGACAATTCTATATAACATTTTATGATTCCATCATTTATGGAGGGCAAATTACTAGTAGATTTATGATTGAATTTTTTGTAATCAAATGTTTCTAAGCAATGTCAATGGTGTCTGTCTTTGTGGCAAGCAATACAGCATAAGAGTTTTAAATGTTTGTATGACAATCTCACTTTCAGTTCCTGGATAACAGCATGGTTCATTGCATGGCCATTTTTAAGATAACTCCATGCCTTTTTCAAGTGTAGCTAAATAACAATACTGCATTAACTGCTACTACTTGTGGGACCATAAATTCATTGCCCTTCCAGTAAATTATTAACATCTCACATTAACTGTAAACCTGTGACCCTAGCACTGATCCTCTGGCATGACATGGCACTCCAATTACCCTGATACAGCCTACAGTTAGTTGCACCATTGAAGCAACAAATTGATTAACCCTCCTGGCAGTATGATTATTTCAGTATTTAGAATGTTAAAGCGGTACATTCTAAAATACTGACATAATCATACCGCCTTTAGATTTTCCCTCCCCCTCTCCTCCTCCCTTTCCCCTTCTCCTCCTTCTCCTCCTCCATTTCCCCCCTCTCCCCCCTTATCCGCCCGCCTCCAATTCCCCCCTTATCCTTCTCATTCCCCCTTACCTCCTGATCCTCCCCCCTTATTCTCCTGATCCTCCCCCTCATCCTCCTTTACCCCCTTATCCTTCTCCTTTCCCACCTCATCCTCCTCCTTTCCCCCTCATCCTCCTCTTCCCCCTCATCCTTCTCTTTCCCCCCTCATCCTCCTCCATTCTCCCCTCATCCTCCTCCTGCCCCTCATCCTCCTCCTTTCCCACCTCATCCTCCTCCTTTCCCCCTCATCCTCCTCTTCCACCTCATCCTCCTCTTCCCCCCTTATCCTCCTCTTCCCCCCTCCTCTTCCCCCCTCACCCTCCTCTTCGCCCCTCACACTCCTCTTCCCCCCTCACCTTATCTTCCCCCCTCATCCTCCTCTTCCCTCCCTCCTTCCCCCCTCTCTTCTCTCTTCTTCTTAGCCTCGATCAGCTCCTGCTGCTGATCGGAGGCTCAAAGCATGTCTAATGCCTGTCTCTTGAACCAGCAAATGCTAATGACATGGCGCGCTTTTGCCAGTTGCAGGCATAAGACGCGCTGCGAGCTTCCGATCAGCAGCAGGAGCTGATTGGAGGCTAAGAAGACTTGAGAGGTTAGAGGGGGGGAAGAAGGAAGGAGGAAGATAAGGGGGGAGGAGGAAGATGGGAAGGAAGAGGTGGAAGATGGGGAGGAGCAGAAGGAAGGTGGGGAGGAGCAATGGTGTGCTGACGGGGCCCAGGCAAACTCGGCAGCACTGGGCCCCCTCCACATCCTCCCTGCGGTAACCCCGATTGTTGCTCGGGGTTACCGATTTAGGAAGAGAAGATTAACCCCGAGTCACACTCGGGATTACCACTAGGAAGGTTAAAGGACCACTGAAATAAAAAAGGATAGTTTCATCCATTTTATTAAGTATTTTCTTGCTAGAGGAGCAAATATCCATTGAGGAACTGGTATCAGGGGTTTGGCTCTCTTAAATTGAATAAGGTGCCGGGCCCAGATGGGTTTGACAGTTGCTTTTATAAGACCTTTGCAAACTTAAAAAAAAAAAAATCTTAAATATACATTTAATCGAATTAAAGATGGAGGCAATCCCCCCAAAAAGATGTTACAGTCCGTTATTAGTACGATCGATAAAGAAGGGAAATCGACTAATAAATGTTCCAGATATAGGCCTATATCTCTTTTAAATCTGGATATTACATTTTATGCAAGAATTCAATAGATAAAATTTGATTATGAAAGACCTAATCCACTACGATCAATCTGGCTTCATAAGAACCAAACAGGGCCTGGATAATACACGCAAACTCATCGATATTATAGATTATTGTAACTATAAGAAGATCTTGATGGTTGCTCTAGCAATCTACACAGAAAAGGCTTTTGATCGCCTTAATCATGATTTTCTTGAGATGACTTTGCAAAAATGTTGTTCTGGTAGAGGTGCTGTCAAGGCCATAATGGCCCTGTACTCAAGCACCTCAGCATTTATAGTAGATCCGGGTTTTGATTCGGATGTTTTTATGATTAACAATGGAACGCGACAAGGGTGCCCATTGTCTCCCCTAATCTCTTCTTTGATTATTGAGCCTTTTGCTGAAAGAATCAGAAATTAGAATAAAATGAAAGGGGTTGTAATTGATAAAATAAATACTACAATTACCCTCTTTGCTGATGACGTGATTATTACCACTGCAGATTCGCTCACGTCTTTGAACATGATAATGGACATAATTCACCAGTGTGGGGAGGTTTCTTACTGTAAGATTAATCAAACCAAAACACAAACAATCATGTTTAATCTGGATAATGCAACAAAGATGGAGCGTAAATCAACGTAAACTTTTAACTGGAACAGTAACTCTATCACACATGTGGGTATTGAGTTTTTGGGCACCCCGATTTTTAGGCGCACACCAATTGCGCCCGACGCAAGCGCACTGATGCATGCACAAGCAAACAACAGTGCATAGGGAATTTCCGCACCCGACATCTGCGCATACTCCAGCAGCTGCACTCACCCTGTACCCATCCTCCTCCTCCCAGTAAGGTTAGTACATAACTGATAATCTGTTACTTCACAATGGGTATAGGGAGAAGGAGGATGGGTACAGGGGGCACAGGGAGAAGGAGAATGGGTACAGGGTGAATGAGTACTAACCTTACGAGCTTCCCTGGTAGAGCCCTCATTACTGGGAGGAGAGAGAGACCTATGGGTGGAACTGGGCTGGGGATGGGCATAGGGGGTATATGTAGAAGGAGAATGGGCACAGGGAGGAGGAGGATGGGTAAAGGGGACACAGGGAGAAGGAGGGTGGGTACAGGGTGAGTGCAGCTGCTGGAGTACGCGCAGATGTTGGGAGCGGTATTTCCCTGCGCGCTGTTGTGTGCGCGTGCATGCGTCGGGGCGCATTTGGCTTGCGCTGAAAAGTCGTGCCACAGAGTTTGTGAGTAACCTTATCATTTAATTAGGAATAATTACGAAAAGTTGTTAGGTAAAATTAGAGTAATTATGGAAACTTGGAAAAAAATAAACCTGTTGTGGATAGGAAGGATTACTGCTATTAAGATGTTCATCCTCCCAAGAATTCTTTATCGTTTTAGGTGTATTCCGCTTCAAATTTCGAGGATGTTACTTAAGAGACTCCAAGACATGACTAACAAATTTATAAACAAACGGAAAATGTTTAGGATCAGTAGGTCAGTTTTTAGTAGAACTTACGTTTAGTGGAGGTCTTGGTAATCCAAGTTTGGGTGATTGTTTTAGAGCAGTAGCTCTTTTTCATTTTCTGAGACTTTTTCAGGGTAATGATAATTTGAAATTTCTAGAAATAGAAAAGACTTTGATGTCTAAAGTCGACCTGGCCACAATTATATGGAATAAGCCGGTTGACAAGAGTGTGATTCTTAGACAGCCTGTGGTCTTTAAGTACTGCCTTAAAAATTGGTAAATTATTAATAAAAAATATGGATTGGTACCGGGTCCGTCTCCTTTAATTCCACTCTGCTTGTTAGGGAATGATAATGTACAAAGGGCACTCATTATTGGAGTCAATGGAATCTATTTTGTATACAGGATTTATATGATAAAGATAAAATTAAAACTTTCAGCAATATAGTAGATAATAATGTTGTACCTCCACATTTGCGGCTACATTTTAATGCCTTGAAATTAGAGGTGACCAAGGTATTGGGTAATTTGTCTGCCCTTTGCAAACTAACTAATTTTGAAGATAAATTGAGTAGGGACGCTTATGCATTTAGCGTCTCCAATTGTAATAAAATCTTAGACTCTGTATTTCCCGTGGGGAAATCGGTGGCAATGCAAAAGTGCGAACATGGTCTGGGTGTCCAAATAGAAATGGTTGGAAGCTTTGACCTCAATATATAAGAATGTCCTCTGTATTCCTCTTACAGAAACTAATTTTAAGATCTTACAGGGGTAGTACCGGGTGCCGGTGGGATCTTATGAGATTGACCCAAAAGGTAGTTCGGATAAGTGTTGGAGAGCTTATGGCTCACTAGGGACTCAGACCCATTTGTGGTGGTCCTGCCCAAAAATTAATTAATTGTGGTTGGAATGTATTTCAAATTTATCAAGTATATGCAACTTTAATATTAAACCAACCCATGAGTTAGTGTTATTTATTATTTTTACTTCTGACGATGATTGTACAATTGGGCCACTTATTATTAATGTTGTATTGATTGATAAGTGGTTAGTCTAACTAAATTGGAAAGAGGGTAATATTCCCACTTGGAAGGGCGTATTAACAATTCTTGAAAGGAACAGATCTATGGAGAGAGATTTTGCTCAGAAGACGCCCAGTGATTCTGTTAAGGACAAATTGAAGTGGGGGAAATGTGATATCTATATGTGTAACGTATAATAACAATGTATCTGTGCTTTGCCTTTTTCTTTTGTTTGTTCTTTTTTTTTTTTTTTTTTTATGTACTCCTTCCACTGTATGTATTTTGTGAGTGTGTTTGGGTAAGAGGATGTATTATTGTATTTTTTGTATGTTTGTATTAACGGGGGAAAAAAGTATTTTCTTGCAATTATATATTATTAAAATAAAAGGAAAACACAATTTACTCATTATTTAGGCTTACTCTTTTCCACTGTTTGCCTTTTTTATAGCAAGGTGATAATGCAGCCACTAGTAACATCAATCTGACATGTGACAAACATGGGTGGGCTTATGCTGCATATTAATTTGCAACTGCAGCATTAGCAAGATAGAGGCCTTATCTATCAGGACGGCGCTGTGAAAATGGCTACTCCCACTGTAGAAAATAGAAAGCCTAAATGATTAGTATTATTATCCCTTTGTTTTAATAACATATTAATACAATAACATGTTACAAAAGAGAACACTGATTAAATAGACATTATTCATACTCCAGAGGTCTTTTAATCACCTTATACTGTACTGATAATGCTTGTTCTGCCCTTAATCATAATTGGATTCATTTTAATTGCTCTAAAAGGGAGTATCAAACTGCCCTGACTTGTATGCAGTATATCAGGTCACAGTAACCTATTATTTATTATTATCTTTATTTATATCGCGCCAACATATTCCGTAGCGCTGTACAGGGGTTGAGTACATAGCAGAAAACAAATGAAACACCTTGTAAAGAATGGAGGGCAGGTGTGTCAGCCTTTGCATCGCCTATATACATATTTGTTTATGTACACGGAAGACCATTTGTCATATACCTGTGTCAGTATGTAAATCAATGTATACCTTTAGTACTACCTAGTATTATCTCGTGGAAATCGTCTAACCTGAGTAGGACATCTAGCACATTGTATTAGAAGTATATTTGAGTATATTTGCTTTTTTACTTCACAATATAATCAGATGCGAAACTAGCAAATGTATTTTATCAGAAGACCACGGCTTTATTTACTTATTTATTTTATTATTTAATACTGTAAATATATTATAAATCCTGTATGGGCATCCATAAATAAATACATATAGTAACAGTTTAATTATAGTGACAGCGCCAACAAGTTCACTTGTCAAATAAAGTTTTGCCTTTAACACCGTGTGACTCCCTAAACCAATCAAAGACAAGCCACTAGAGGGCAACGCGTGCTGGGATCTGTAGTCTAACAATTTCTTTACATCTTGGTAACTACGGATGTTGGCTTCCTTCTTCCGGTTTTTGCTTAGCAACCGGACAGAGCCGACAGTTTGTGAGCAGCCACGTCAGTCCTGAGCCGAGCTCTCAACTGCGTCACTTCCTGTCCAGCAGTTAGGCCCAGGTTCTGCAGTCATGTCGGTCTCGGTGATCTCCGTCGTGTCCAGGTTCCTGGATGAATATGTCAGCTCCACCCCGCAGCGGCTCAAGCTGCTGGACGCCTACCTGCTGTACATCCTGCTAACCGGGGTCATGCAGTTCTTATACTGCCTGCTGGTGGGAACCTTCCCCTTCAACTCATTCCTGTCAGGCTTCACCTCTTGTGTGGGCTCCTTCATCCTGGCCGGTAAGATGTACAGTGATACACCTATATGTGCATGTATAATAATCTGTGCATGTGTTTAGCTTTAAGTATGTATTCCAGCATCATATTGAAAGGAAATCTTCCCAGACACCCAAGTACACGTCATGCACATGTCATCTGTGTGTCAGCCTCATAATGTGTTCTTATTCACGTTCAACATGGACAACAGGAATACTCTCTATTTGTTTACGTAGGTGGCTGATTTACTTCTAATTCCTGGATGGCTTCTCTGCATTTGATAGCCATGTAACAGTGTCTCCACCTTACTACATGAATGCTTTTTATTTGTAAAGCATTACACTGTCATACAGTGAGAGAACTGCAAGACATGAGGGGGAACAAATTGTATGTAAAAATACTGCAGATGGCGTCAAGCATTTTTACCATACTCAAAATGTTACACTGTAAATATCTTCCCAAAATCAAACTGATATATACATACACACACTGTTTAGTTGTACAGTAGTGTCAGACTCTCTATGACCCTAGGGACCGCAGCATGCCAGACACATCTTGTGTCTGTTTGTGCTGATCTATAAGGTTTGTTTAGCAAAGATACTGAAGTAAGTATTCCAGTGCGCAATAATTTGTCTGACCTCTCTGCTATGACCTGCCAATCCTTGGTGACACTACATGGTAAAGCTCACCACTTCATTGAGAAAGCCCCTTCATCACGACAAGGTAGAGATCCAGAAGGGGATATATATATTATTACCCAAAAGGTTTTACCTGTTACGCATCCAATCCAGATTTATGAAGGGACTAGTATATATAATTGCAGTTGTTTCTGTCTCAAATAATGATTCAATGTGACAGTCACCTTGGTGCTAAGGAGATAGCTCATCTAATGTGGTGTCTTAGTAAATAATGCATGCTATTTTTTTACTATCCCTTTTCCAGTGTGTTTGCGAATCCAGATTAACCCTCAGAATAAGGGTGATTTCCAGGGGATCTCTCCAGAAAGAGCCTTCGCAGACTTCCTCTTTGCCAACACCATTCTTCACCTAGTTGTCATTAATTTTGTCGGTTGATCGCATCACATTAGAGGTAGGTTGGTCTGCACAAGAAAAAGGTACGGACATACATGGTGCTTCCGTAATGAGAGACAAGCCTTCAAAGAAAATGATGATACACATCAAGCATTTATGCAAAATCCTGTTTTAAATGTGTGTGACAGTACCCCTGTCTGGTGTTTAGTCATGTCAGAGCTGTATGAGAGCATAGCAAGGTAGGAACCACAGTGTGCAGTATTAGACACTGGATAATAACTACATGGTGTCCTTAATAAATGCTAGTGTAATTAATGAACTACTTTTTGTTCTGTTGCAGCTATAGCTGGCTTTTAAAAATATAAGCTTTCAACAATGTAGTCTGTGCATGGGTCTGCCAACTGCAGCGTATACAGACGCAGACTCTGCGGGGCTGGATGTGCAGTGTAGTGTCCTAGCATACCAGGGACCATGTCCTAGTAGCATGTTGTTCATAGGTAGTGACTGTTTGATTAGTATGAGACACTTCACATCAAATACAGTAGAGTCTGTGTGCGCTGTAGAGGGCAGGCCCAAGTAGGTAATATTTGTTTGATATTTGACATTAAAAACAGAGCTTTTAAGCGTTTATTAATAAAATAAAGTACATTAAAGTAAATAGATATATAGGTATATTATACCTAGCAAAATACAGAAACCTTCCATATCCCTTTAAGCTATGATGCAGGGTGCCATTTTTCACTTTACGTACAATTTAAATTCACAGCTATAACAGCAGAATTTATTTTTATTTATTAAAGTGTTTATAAAATGGTTATATAATTACCAGCAGTTTCATAATGTGCTGTTAGAGCTGTGACAAAAAATAAAGGGAGGAAAAATATATTTATTAAATAGAACGCCGCTTTAAAAAGACAGTATACTCGTGAAAACTGGTACAAGCAAATGGAATCATGGGAAACCCTCTATAATACTAGTATATGGTCTATGATCCCTGAAGGAACACCTATAGAAGATTTTCCTATGATTCCATTTGTTTGTACCTGTGTCCACACAAGTCTATGCCTTTTTTACAGTGGTGTGGGTCTATATAATAAGATACATTTTCCTAACTTTATTTGTGATTTATATGTACAGTGGTGTTATGCACCTGCATAATAGGCATTTCTCTTATTTATTAGAGCTGTGACTTGAAACGCTATAAGGGGCACCCGGCAGCCTGCATAACAGCTTTAAAGGGGTATTGCAGGTGTAAAGGAAGCCTTGGTGCCTTAAAGGTACAAGCTGAAGCAAATGTAAACATTTAGTAATTTCTTCACTCTGTAATTGGACAGATAGTGCTCTCATTGTATTGCAGGGAAGATCATTTTGTATTAAAATGTAAACTGTATTCTTGTTTTTACACCAGTTCTTACATCACCTTGTATAAACAGGCTTTGTGCATAATTTTGGAGTTTTTTAAAATAAAACATGCAGCCTATATCATCTAAGAATCTCTCTTTATTTAAAGAGAAAACAATTACAATTGGACATGGACTGACTCTTTAGCATTACATTTTTTGTAGTTTATCTTCCATGCCAGTATATTATATATTGCACGAAAACAAACTTGTAAACAGGTAATAAAATGTGAGCACATATATGTTCTAAAATATCCTTATATTAAAAAAAAAATATTTACCCTTTTTATATGTAGTGTGGATCGGTTACATTCTTTCCGATAAGCTCTTCCTTAGCACTGTGTTGGTGAGGTGGAAAAGCATTATGGGAAGTGGCACTAAATCTCTTACCTGTGTTGCATTGCCTATAACATTTCAAACATCTCTGTATGACTTATGTTTAGTTGAATTACATAGCTTATTTATTGTGTTTTTAAGACTCATGCCCACTTTACAAGATAGATTCATGAATAATTGTACTGACCAGCCCTGCATACAATCTAAATTGAATACACTGTAGTACGTCTAAAGAGCATGTTATTAATGTGGGACTTCCATATCAATGTAGTATCTACTTGCACTGAGATTATTCTACTAAAACAATTTAATGGATAAACAAATAATCTGAATTTTATGAGATTAAAGGCTGGCTTTTTTTATGCAAAGCGATTATATGCGGTCACAAATTGTTGTGGACGTCCCCCCCTCCCCCCCACTAGTTCAGGAATTGCATAATGCAGTAACTTTACTCTTTCTTTTCTTTACTTTGTGCAGTTTCCAGCGATGACATGTTTACTGTACGTTTGAAGAAAAGTTACATGTTGTAAGACATCACTGAGATTCATTCCTTGCCTTTGATTTCTGTGAGTTAATCTGATGTGTCAAGCTCCTGAGATGAGGATCCTGAGCCAGCTCCTTGGGTCTGTGATGAAAGCTGCCACCTAGCTAATAAAGAACTGTCTTTCTTAACTATGTTGTCTTGTGTGTTTTTTTTTTTTACGAAAACTTCTAAAGTGTCAATGTTGGTGACAATCGGTAAGCTACTTTAATATTAATATTATTATTATTATTATTATTATTATTATCTTTATATCGCGCCAACATATTCTGTTGCGCTGTACAGGGGTTTAGTACATGGCAAAAAACAAACTTAACACCCTATAAAGAATGGAGGGCCCCTTTTTTCGAGCTTATAATCAAATGTACATAGTGCTTGTTTCCAAGGCACGGACAGAAGATTGTACGTTTGCGAGTTTTCAATCTAAGGGTTTAGGTGTGATACAAGAGGGTGACAAATGCAAGATGGCAACCTGAAAGCAATTTGTTTAGTCAAGTGTGTTGTACTGTAGATTGTGAGTGTAAGTGTTATTAAGCTGTGGAGTGTGCAGTTGCAATTATGAAGGCTGAAGGTGATAAGATTTATTAAACAGGTGTGTTTTTAGTAATTTTTTAAAGGTTTGGAGGAAGGAAGATCAGTTAATGGAGCGGGGCAAGGAGTTCCAAATAGTAGGGGCAGCACAAGAAAAGTCTTGAAGACCGGTGTAAGAGGAGGAAAGAAGAAGGTCGAGAGTATTTTGAAACGAGCAGAGATATAAGGGGGTGCATTGTTGTTGAGGGCTTTATATGTTAGGGTCATGATTTTAAATGTGATTCAGGAAGCTATGGGAAGCCAGTGGAGTGATTGAGAGAGAGGAGCTGCAGACACTGAGCGTTTGGTATTGAAGATGAGTCTAGCGGTGGCATTCATTATGGATTGGAGGGGAGACAGACGAGAGATGGGTAGGCCAGCACGGAGTGAATAGCAGTAGTCGATTCGATTTATGATGAGAGAGTGTATTAAAATTTTAGCTGTGTCTTCTGTTAGATAATGACAAATTTTGGAGATGTTTTTTAGGTGAAACTGATCGATTAGGATGTGAGGAATAAAAGAGAGGGCGGGATCCAGTAGAACCCCAAGACAACGGGCCTGGGAGGTAGGGGCGATGATGGTGTTGTCAACAGTGAGCGATATTTGAGGAGTGAAAGCTGTAGTAGAGGGTGGAAAGATTAGGAGTTCAGTCTTAGACATGTTGAGTTTGAGTTGACAGGCGGACATCCAGGAGGATGTGCTAGAGAGGCAGTTGGAAACTTGCGCTAAAAGAGAGGGGGATAGTTTGGGTGCAGAGAGGTAGATTTGATTATCATGTGCATAGAGATGATACTAAAATCCAAAGGATTTTATAAGGGTGCCAAGGGAGGAGGTGTAGATGGAGAAGAGGAGGGGGCCTAGGACAGAACCTTGGGGAACGCCAACAGACAGAGGGAGAGGTGAAGAAGAGGTGCCAGAGGAGGCAACGCTAAATGTACAATCTTTTAGATAGGATGTGAACCATGAAAGAGCTGTGCCCTAGATGCCAAATGAGCAGAGAGTTTGGATTAGTAGAGGGTGGTCAACTGTGTCGAAGGCAGCAGAGAGATCCAGGATAATTAGAATGGAGAGGTGACCCTTTGATTTGGCGTTTAGCAAGCCATTGGTGACTTTTGTGAAGGCTGTGTCTGTTGAGTGTTGGGCTTGGAAACCAGATTGGAAGGGGTCAAGAAGGGAATTGGAGGAAATAAATTTAGTGAGGTGATGGTAAACAAGCCGCTCAGTTTAGAAGCCAGGGGAAGTAGTGAGATAGGGCGATAGTTGAAGGCAGAAGCTGTGTCAGATGAGGGCTTCTTGAGACTGGGTGTAATTGTGGCGTGTTTTAAAGAGTGTGGGAACTTGCCAGTGTTTAGGGAGAGATTGAATAGATGTGTGAGAGCTGGGATAAGTGTGGTGGATAGTGGAGGGATTAGCTGTGATGGAATAGGATCACGAGGACATGTAAGGTGAGAGGTTGATAGTTAAGTGGATACTTCATCCTCTGTTACAGGGTCAAAGGAGTCCATAGTGGAGGAGGGATTCGGGAAGGGTAAGGGCTGGGTGTTGTCGGTTTGTGGAGAGGATGGTGGGATAGGGTCAAGCTGGGAGGAGAGCTCATTTCGGATGATCTCTGTAGATAGCGTGTTTGTGCAGTGTGCCATGGTTGTGGATGAGAGCGATGGCATTTGCTTGTAATTATGGGGCCATGAGAGTCAAGGGTGGAGGTTAGAATAGTGTTGTATTGTGAAGTGGCGACGTCAGGGCAGGCAAGGGTGGTGAGGGGGCCGAGAAGGGGTTTTAGTACATTTGAAAATTGTTGTGGGTTGAGTGTATGCAGGTTTCTGCGTGTTCTGGTGGCGGGATTTGAAAAAGGGTGGTGAGCGGAAAATGAGGTGAGGTTGCAAGTTAGCAGGTGGTGGTCATATAGGGGAAGTGGTGAGATGTCAAGGTTGGAGATAGTGCAGAGGTTGGTGAAAATAAAGTCAATGGAGTGTCCACCACTGTGAGTTGCTGAATCTGTCCTTTGTGAGAGGCCAAGGGAAGAGGTAAGCGCAAGTAATTTTGCAGTTGTTGGGGAGGTGGGTGTGTCAGTGGCTATGTTGAAATCGCCAAGAATGAGTGAAGGTATATTGAAGGGGAGAAAGTGAGGGGGCCAGGCGGCAAAGTTGTCCGGAAATTGAGGGTGATCCAGGCGGGTGATAGATCACAGCTACTCGCAGAGGGATGGGAGAGAAGATGCGGATAGTGTGGACTTCAAAAGATGAGATTCAGAGGGAGGGAGCAGGGGGTATGCAGTGAAAAATGCAGCAAGAGGACAGTACTATGCCCACACCTCCACCTTGTTTGTTCCCAGGTCTAGGCGTGTGGCCTTAAGTGTAGACCACCATAAGAGAGTGATGCAGGGGAGGCAGAGTCAGATGGTGTGAGCCAGGTTTCCGTGATAGCCAGCAAATTGAGGGAGTTGGAAATGAAGAGATCATGAATGAAGGTAAGTTTATTGCAAACAGACCTTGCATTCCAGAGGGCACAGAAGGGCAAAGTAGTTGGCTTGTGACAAGTGATGTGAATTAGATCATGAGTATTTTGGGTATTTGCTGCCCTGGGGACTCTGCGTGGCTGACAGCAGGTGGGAATGAGTGAGGGCCCTGGGTTAGGGATATATCTCCACAAGCCATCTGAAGAAGGAGAGAGAGTAAAAGGAGATGGGAAAATGACTTGCAGGAGCAGTTCTGCATTTCAGCTTTAGGGGAGGGATGAGATAGTGACTGGAGGAAGGAGAGGAGCTCATGGGAGCAGAGGAGAGGAAAGCAGGGATGGTGAGGGAGTTATATTATTGAAGACATGCAGCCTTATTAAATTGCCATTCAACCAATTGAATAGGGCTCTATATAAGCACATATCATATTTTTTTACAGAAGTTTTTAGCTAGTGAACTTCTATCCAAAAGCAAGATCTTCACTAACTAAAAACTTCTGTAAAAAAATATGCTCTGTGCTAATATAGAGCCCTATTCAATTGGCCGAATCGCAATTTAATAAGGCTGATGATTTGTAGAAAAAGCTTTGATGTATTTACATTCCCACCATATATGTGCATGGGTGCCTAACTCATTACAACCTCTCCAACATAGATCAGACCTTTCTACATCACATCTTCGTATCACCTCTTGTTGAACACCCTTTTAATCAATAACTTGTCTTTTATATAGTACTAGCGAATTGCCCGTCAAAAAATGACGGCAATGGAATTGTAAGGTAGCTAATGGTGTTTTGTGTGTACTACTGAAATATATAATACAATTAATATACTTTACCTATTTTGAAGCATTGCGTTGAAGAGCTGTCAATCTGTGTTGATGTTGCTGCAGCATTAGTGGTGTGGAGCTGCTGTGTAAGCGTGATGAATGTGTGCAGTGTAATAGTGTGCGTGCGCGAGCCGAAACCGTTAGCGTAGTTGGGTACTTCCGCATTAGCGTAAAATGGCGGCTAATGTGTGGTATGCGTCTTAGCGGATTATCCGTAGTTCGTTTGGTGTTTTGCAAGTTTGTTGTGGTGTTTTGCGTAGAGTGCTGTAGCCTCGTTTTCGTTTGGTTCGGCGGCCATTTTTCCTGTCGCTTAGAGAATTTTTTAGTGTCTAAACTCTTTTATTTTTAGTTAACTGAAGGTGTAAGTTGTTTTATTGAGGTCCTGGATGCCCCATCTTATTGTGTTTTGATTTTTTTCCTGTTCGCAAGTTGCGGACGGTTTTTGCGTGGTCGTAATGAGTGTTAACGTGTCTCGTATGTTATTTGCTGTGCGCGGTAAAGTTTGCGAGGGTCGCAGTTGGTGTGTCGTGTTTGCGTTACAACGTAAAGTTTGCGAGGGTCGCAGTTGCTGGCAAGGAGCGCCTTCGGCGCTCCATGCCAGCAACCGAGGCCCTCGCTATGCGAGGGCTGCGGGCTCGCTATGCGAGCCCGCAAGCACGAGCAACAGCTCTGGCTGGCTCGCATGCTCACAACTATATATGTGG